>JAPQRP010000002.1:1940211-1963160 GCA_037367295.1 Apogon hyalosoma
GATTTCCAGACAACTTTACTTTCCTGATACTGCTGATTCATTTTATACAGATGTCACAATTTGGCCAAAAATATGACTTGGGCAGTTATGCTATGAGGCTAACGATATGCACCACTAAACATAATGTGAATAAAAGTGTAAATATAATTTCTGCTCCCATGTTACCTCACAACTTCTTATTTTTAATACTACTTTTTTTTTTAAATTGTTTTAATTGAGATATACCTATTGTCAGGAATCACATACTTTTAGTTTAATCCAGAGCTGAAAATATGTCTCAGTAAATTCACTATACATCTGTCTTATAATACTGTAATACTTAATATAGATTTATATCTGTAGAATGAAGGAACAGGTTGAGGGTGCTGAGCAGGGCTGTAACATATTTTTAACCTGATATTTATGATCTATGTATGTGCTTCCAGTTCATGTGAAAGCCGGAACCTGCGAGGTAATTGCTGCACACCGATGCTGCAACAAGAACAAGATCGAGGAGAGATCCCAGACTGTCAAATGCTCCTGCTTCCCTGGACAGGTGGCGGGAACAACAAGAGCTGCTCCATCTTGTGTAGACGGTATGCCAGGATTCTAATTATACTTTTGGTAATGATTTGAGACTGACTCCTGATTAGGCTGGAAAATGGGACACTGTGCAAAACTGTCACAGCTGTCAGTGGTGCTTATTTTGGTGTGAGAGGTTTATTGTAAAAGAAAAAAAAAATAGAGTTGGGATTTTCATGATCCTGTCGATGTGTGTCCCTGAGGTTTTATAATCTTCAACATCAAATTGACCACCAGTTCATTCCACCGCCGTTGTTTTCTTTTGAGGCGATATCAGACCTGTTGTTGTGGGCGATAGGCAGAGGGCCAGGTCATTTAATATCATGTCAAAGTGGCCTCTGTTTCAGGTAAATCGATCCCTATCTTCCTCTTTTTGCTGTAATGGCTCTGACAGAGGCTTCCTCCATTTTTGACAGTTACCTTTTCACTTAAGAAATGTGAAGCTAAGCTGTTTCTCCCCTTTAGGCCTTCTCAGAGAAACGTGAGACCTTGATATACCAACCTCTGCTGCACCCTTTATTACCTCTCATACGTACACCCACTCCACTCGCGCTGGACGTACCTTTTCCCTGCACTCGGCAACTTGACATTGACCTGCACCCTGTAATACACATTGGAAAACACACCCGTATAAGACTGACGGGTCTCTACAATCAGCAGAGGATCAAAAGACACTCTCATCACTTACTGTGACGGAAGGAAATAAGCAGAACCGCTCTGCACTGACAGACCGAAGGGCTTTATCAGCTTTGTCTCATAGAAATTAAACCCATACACAACTAAATTATTACTGAAATCATGTCACCTACATTATGTTTTGCTTTACCATAATAATCAAATCTAAATTACAATCAAATACACTGATCCTAAGCATTCTTCACAAGCTAAGTATTTTGTTTTGTAAAAAGAGGCACAACTGTGATTGAGGTTGGCTGGTTTGGATAATAGTGTTTATGTACTTTTTATGATTCTTTTTATGGTTAGGTTTGGACACTGAACTTGATTAAGGTTTGGTTTAATGTAAGAAACAACCCACTACACATTTATTAATAAACTGTAATTGATAAACTAGTAAACTATCAATAAACTTAAACTACAGTAAACTGCAACTTTTTCTGACCCCAATCAAAGAATTTTTATTGCCAAACAGAAAAGAAAAAAAAAAAAGTTTTTGAGCTGTAAACAAATCATGTCACTCAGTTGTAATAAAATAAATAAAATAAAAATGTACACAAATAAAAAAATGAATAAATAAAAATGTTTCATATGTGTTCTAAGTTAAAACAGCTCAACTTGCCACCTTGCAATCTTTGTGAGCCTTCCCACTTCATACAGTCGCCCTCTTAGTATTGAGCTAATAATAATAATAATAATAATGGATTAGATTAATTTAGCACTTTTCTATTAATGCATACTCAAAGCACGTACAATGGATCCATTATTCATTTGCTCTCACATTCACACACTGGTGGTGGTAAACTATGTTCGTAGCCACAGTGGCCCTGGGGCCGGCTGACAGAAGCATGGCCTCCAATACATGCCAACGGCCCCTTTGACCACTACAAACAGTAGTAGCAGTATTGGAGGCAAGGTGGATGAAGTGTCTTGCCCAAGGACAGGACAGTGTAACTTAACCCTAACCCTTGTAGGTAGTAATTTGTTTTTTTAAAAAAATCAGTGTTTGTCATTCTGACACATTCATTCATTTTCTAATAGGTTCAACTGGAACTGTTTTATCCCTCGTTGTGGAAACAGGAGGGTGGTTGTTCAAAGCTGCAAAGAAAATAATTACAGATTCCTCAGTGACAACTTCATTCTGTTCAAGTGATTATGTAAATGTAACTGAAATGTACAATTTACTCGCATGTGAGGTAATTTTACTCGTATTTCATTCATGTATTTCTCTTATTTTCCTCATAGCATCTATAGTTGCACAGAAGTGGTGGTGCCAGATGCATCCCTGCATGGATGGGGAGGAGTGTAAAGTATTGCCAGATCTCAAAGGATGGAGCTGCAGTACAGGAAACAAAGTTAAGACAACTAAGGTGAGCTCAGTCACGCTGTCTGCTATATCTATATTTGTAGGCAGGTAGGAGGTACTGCTAGATTATCCTGCTTGAAAAATAGATAAATTCCCAGTATTATTAGCAGCCGACACAGAGGACTTGAAGACAAGACACTACATGACCCCTGACTAACAGAAGAGTGGTAGACAGGTATTTTAAAGCAAAGAAAAGGAAGGTAATAAGAACACTGGATTCTGTTTTAACTTCAGATAGCAGAGCAGGCAGAGTAGGAGGCAGGAGGAGAGGAAGATATGATGGGGGGGGCGCACTAAACTGTTTTTTAAAAAAATCAGTCCGCAGCAGTAAAAGGCGTGCGTTGAGTTCAGCTATTCATTTAATGACATCTTGAATCTTTTTGTACCATTCTAACTACAGGCACTTTTAACGTACTACTGAAGTCTGTAATTTGATTGATGGCGTTTACTTTGACAATCGAGGCACTGGTTTTGGTAACTGAACACTTTTGGATGGAAGAGGCTGCTCTGTGGGATAAACCCTGTGTGCTCAGTTGCTGCTCTCATATCTACACATAGCAGATATGAATTCCTTTTATGTTATTGTACATTTGGTAGACATTCTGGCCCACATGTCTCCACCTCACAGCTTGTGTATTATCGTTTCCTAGACTTCAGACATCTGTTAATAAAGGTATTGACATAGGAGGTCTTTCAACGGAGTCTTATACAATAATATGAAATGAATTATGTCGGCATAAATGAATATGTATAATTACAACAAGTTAATTGCCTTCTTTTATTGCTTTTGAAGATAGATTTGTTCATGTCTGAGTTGATTATACAGTTACTGTCATGTCAATCAAAAGTGCTATTAATTTAAGGTTCTTATTTGAATGTCTTATATGTATTATAAACGTTTCTTCAAACGACATTATGACATCTATTAAACAAGTCAAACTCCCATTATGTAGTTTTATATTAGTGCACTATTGAGCAATTAAACAGCAATTTTACAATTTGGCAGAAAGCTAATTAGCATTTCAAATATAGCTGGATGCCCTTCTTTTGCTCTCTTCAGTAATCATTAAATACATTTGGGCTCTTTGTCACCAAGATCTGAGCGTGTTTATGACAGAACATAACCACAAAACTGAATATTTAGTGTCAAATGTATCAATGAATAAACATGATGTGTTTCATTAAGATGTGCAACAAAACATTTGCTGTGTTTCTGCATGGACATACTGCATAATGTTAAATCAGTGTTGTCAGGTTTATGTCTTATTATTTTGAGGATAATAACATCAGAAGTACATACTCAGTTTAGAGGTACAGTTTGTATATAAATAGATACAGTAAATATAGAAGCATTATCATGACATTCTTAATTCTCAGTTGGGTTGTTTATGTAACAAATGGAGTTTGTGTAAATGGAAAATCAATCACTTTTGTAATAAGCAATGTGACTGCACATCATTGGGATAAATTAGGAAACACGGTCTGTGTGGAATTACTAAACATCTGTAATTGACTGTGGAGAAATGCAGCATCCGTACTGCATATCCATCTTTTATTCTGATGGTTTTAGCATTAATGAGAAGAGTGAGCGGGCTGGAGTCAGGTCCTGCCTTTGTAAAGTCAGAACAGGCTTGCATATTATTTCAGAAGTGCCAGCGAGAAGCAAACAAAGGCAAAGGAAAGACAAACAAACAACACACAGAAATCCCTCCAGGAAGCCAAACCATCGAGCGGGATGTGTTGAAACAGGGCAGCGGAGCTAAAGCTTTGACACTCTCCAAGATTAATGGAGGTTTTGTGGACGTGTGTTTTTGGGTTTCAGGGTGTGGTAGACCTGAAGTGGATGGTGTGTGAGGGAGGGGGACACAGTGGGCCCTTAGCCATCCATCACGGCTCGATGTTTGACTCACCAAACGCCTGTAGTTGAGCTGCCTCTTCCATTATTCATTGCTACAGGAGGCCTGGACGAAGCAGAGCTTTTTATTTTAGCCGGGTTAATAATTCATGCCCCCTCACACAGCCACGGGAAAGCAGAAACAGAGGCAGAGACAAGCAGGGGTCCAGGTGGCTAGTAGAACTTGTCAGAACCTTGACTCTTTTTTGATTTGCGAGTCAGTGGGGGTCCCTACATTTTCATGGCCCTGCTCCCTCCCACAGAGAGTCAGCAAGGGACGGCTTGCGTATGCTGGAGGGGTTTGTACCTGGACTTCCTGGACAGTTAACATCATTCTGAGGAATGACCGTGAAGCTCCTCAGAGGCTCCGGCTCAAGTTCACAGGAGCACTGATGTTTCTCTGAAGCCTTTTCCCCTCACAGAATCGATATCGCTTTTTAAATGTTGTAAAAAGAAAAAAAGACCCAAGTTTATTCAGGGTTTGACTTTCTTTAAACTTGATTACATGAGATTAGCAGTCAAATGTCAAAATACATCTCAAATTAGACACTGAACTCCAGATTAAGTGACTGTCTTCCAGACCTTTTCACAGCCAAAACCCCAGTTGTTAAAGTGATAAAATAGCTAAACAGAGCGAAATTTCAACACATGTATTACCTCACGTTCACTACCGCCACTGTCACGGGTACGGTGAGGACCCAAATGCAACACACAGAGAAGTGAGGGATCTGTTCTGAATGCATTTATTTAAACAAACAGTAGGGGGGAGCAGGTGAAGAGGCATAGTTTCAGCAGGTATAACTGAAAGATGGGCAGACCGACGTGGTCCAGGATGACGGGTAGACAGGTTTACCAGGATGAAAGCAGATGAATGGGGTCCAGGACAACAGGTAGGCAGGAATGTCAGGCAGGTACTGAAGATCGGGATGAAGCAGGATCTGGTGATAACAGAAGATACAACCTGACAGTGAACTGAGAGTGGAGGAGTGAATATATACAGACAGTCTGATGAGCAGCAGCTGAGGTAGCAGGTGAACAGAGTTGGCTGATGAGCTGGGTGTGGCAGAGTGAGTGAGGGAGCAGACAGGTGAAAAAGGATAGGCTGAAAAGGTGTGACAAGGTGAGGGAGAAGATACCAGCAGTGTCCCAGGTGAAAACAGTGAGAGTAATTAGGTGACAGGGTCAGGGTGGAAATGACCGAAACAAACTGTGACATCCACACAGACAAAAACATCAATTCTTTTCCAGTTTTAAAAACAAGAGTCGCAAAAAAAAAAAAAGACTGTCACAAAGAATCAATGATCCATATTCAGGAAGCAGATGGGAACAATTCCAAAACAAAAGGCCTCTACTACCTACAGGGACGTTGTCAGTATGTTACCACTATGCAGAGTCTTTGTCAGGGCCTGTTGTATTTTTGCACTTCTCACTTTTTGGCATTTGTTTTTGATTCTCTGAGGTTGTCCTTTTTGCTCTCTTGTTTTCAATACATTCTACCTTTGTCCTTGATGAGGACCTCATATGCAGTATATATATCCAGGGTGCGATTTGTTGGCGGGGCGGGGGTGGGGGAGGTCATCCCCCCTCTGGTTTTTACATCCCTATTTCTGCTCATTGAATTTCATCCTTGAGGGGGGACAACCAACCAATTGAAATAACAGGCAGGTTGTGACAGAGTTTTCTTCCACCTGTATCCTACATTACTGGCACTAACGTTCACCTGAACTGAACTGTCAGCAGTCTCAGAATTCACGAATGTCCCTATGCACTGGGGCGCCGTAAAAAAAAAAAAAAAAGGGGGGGGGTGACAAATTCATGGGGCCCAGCATTTGTGTGTCCAAGTGGATACAGGTTAGAAGTTGTGAAAATGTCATGTAAGATCTGCTGTTTAATAGAAGAAAAGAACCTGAGAGTTGGACAATGCAAGTATGTAAAGTTTCACTTTTGTTTCACGCCAGCGTTTGTTACGTTAGTTATGGACCGCACCCCCACGTATATAACTGCCCCACTGTTTTTTTGACAGATCACACCCTATATATCTATTATTTTACACCAGTGAAGAACCTATTTTTTTTCTTCAACTTTTGTAGTTTTGTTTAACCCATAAAAAACCCAGTGCTACTTTCACAGCTTTTCCCAAATGAATTTTTCTCTCCGTTTAACCTTTCTTAAGTGATTTATCACCATTTATTATAATGTTATCCTCTGTATTTTCCATTTCTTCAATAAAAATCAGGTATTTTCCCATATTTCATTTACTGATTATGTAGATGTTCATAAAAGCTCAGATTAAAGGTAAGTATTAAAGTATAGGTAGGTGTTAAAGGTTGTCATAATATCAGAAACAGAAAAAAAAAAAAGAAAACTTGACTTTTTCCACAAAATTCATCATTAACTGAATATAAACCAAGTGTCTCCATGCACTTTCATTGATCAAACTCCATGGGTTTTACCGGTGAATCAATGTTGTAGAAGATGACGTTGCTTCTACGTTCACTACGGATCCTCTGAACGTCCAAATGGGTCATATCTGATGACCATGAAAAGACAACAAACTGTAATTTACACCAATTATTTACATGGATTGATAAGTTTAATCAGAAGTTATTAAACATGTTATATTGGTAGATGATTTTGGTCACCAGTGGTTGTTTGGGTCTTTATGGGTTAATATTGCAAATAGTTTGTGCATCCCTTTTGTTTTTGAATGTAGTAGTAAGAAAAAGTAGAGCTACAGTGTGTATTCCCTCACACTTCAGTCAATGTATAACATTGGCATAAACAAGACTTCAGCTCCAGTCCATGCCTCATACAGTACTATAAATCTTTTCTTTTTTTTTGATGTCCAGTGTTGGTATTGTTGATAAAAAATGATGGTGTCATTTCACCTCATGATAAACTCACATCAATAAATCAGAGGTCTTAACACCCCACAGGCCCTCTGTGCACCACTACAGTTGTTCCCTCTTTCTCTGTATGTCCAGGAGCAACTAGTTTTATAGTCCTGCTGGTAATGTCAGGAATTATAACCCCAGCAGCTCCTGCTTTTCACTTTCAATCAATCAAAGGGCAGAGGGCAAAAAACCACAAAGCCTCTCCACTTGACAGGTGCTATGAGTCTTGTGTTGAGAGTTGGTGACGGATAGCTGTCTACAGCAGATTCATTTTTAAAGACATAATAAAATACGCCTGAAACTGATGTTCCACAAGGTTCCGCTTTATGGAAAAATCTAATCATACTCTATGTATAGGCATTAAATTACACAGTGAATTACACTGAATTACAATGAAGTAAAATGAATCACAATCCATGATCAGAATCCAATTTTTTTACCTTATGAATCTAAGTGGGTTACAACCAAACTCTAAGTTTGTATCTAATTTTCTGTGGTTTTTGGAGGCTTTGTCTGTGGCTATAGCTTTTTGTGGTCATTATCTGACTTGAAACTGCAGTTTTGTATGATTTTGGATCAACATTATAATATTGATAATATACACTACTAATATACAGTAGTCTACATTGTCAGGCAGATGTTTTATCATGAATTAAAATGTTCTCAGACTCAAACATATTGTTACTCTAAAGCAGTGATTCTCAACTGGTGAGTCACGACCCAAAAGTGGGTCGCAAACCCTTTTTCAGTGGGTCGCAGGCCTTTGCCTGGTCAAAAAATAATGTTAAGAAACTAATCCTGTGCTTTATTTTTTTATGGAGTGTTGTGTATGGTTTAATATGTTTGAATACTGTTGGAAATAACACTGTTAATCAACTGCACAACGTTTCCTGATGTTCTAATGCTGTTGGACACAAGACACAGGACATAGCACCGCCCATTCACACTCCCCAACAGTAGGTGGTGATAATGCACTGTAATGCTAATTAACACCAGACATTTAATAGCATAAAAGAAGAACCAACATTTCTATATATCATGGCAAAACTCAGGTTTGATAGCAGCTACATCAGATATGGTTTCACCTACATTCAGGACAAAAACCTCAGTGTGTTTAATGTGTACATTTTGGTTAAAATGTACCCAATTTAGTGTTAAATGGAATTTTTTCTATATTTAGCACCCCCACCGGCTGGTCAGTTTGGTTTATCATTAAACTTGTCTTCTTTGCAGACGTACTGTGATATTCTGTATTATCTCAGGTTCAATACACATCGTTTTTTTATTAAATAAATTTGACAAGGTTAACTTTGATCAGTTAGCTTGTCATTGAGGGCTGATAGTGGGTCCTGAAGCCAGACCAGTTGAGAACCACTGCTCTAATGCATCTGCACAGACTTATGGTACTTCTTCAGCATTACGTCCTCAGCAACAGCAAAACAACACCTTAAACAAATAAAGATAACATAGACTAAACCAGACATTGAAGTACAGAAAAAGGCTGAAAATAGACTGTAATAAACTCACTGACCTAGTGTCTGTGCTAGTGACATTAATGCTATAAAAACATCGGTCAGTGTAACGCTTTCTCTAAAATACCATAATAACGCTGAACAATGGGCCATTTAAAACTAATATTAATTGTGTTTAAGGTTTTGAAAGCACTGATCTGTGCAATCTTTTTGAAAAATAGATCATAAGACAAGTTAAAATTGATCATAATCTGAAATTGTTAAGAGTTCTCAGCCCTACATGGATTTATTGGTAGAACTAGATTCTGGACCTGAAAATGGCACCTGTCCTTTTCAACACAAGTTATTCATTACTGCATAAGCCAAAAACGTTTTCTGGCTTCTGCTGAACTTTTGCGTCATATGTCTCATTGCACATGGTGACTATGGCTGCTGGCTGCTTCACCTGCATCCCCCACCTGCATCTTCTGATTCAGACCAACATCACATCTTTTCTGGGGCTTCCAGAACCTCCATGCCATAAAAATAATAATACAATTAAATAAAAATGTTTAAATATGTAATAGAAATAAAAATACCCTCTTTTGCAGTCGTAGGAGATTGGCTCCAATTCAAGTCTGTGGAAGATTTGGCAACAGTTATATTCACCATATCCAGTTCTCTTTATACATCAACTGGCTACACTCAGACTTCTTATGGAATGAACTTGAACTTATCACAAATTAATTACATTATTTTTTGTTTGCATGGAAATAAATGTCCTTGGTCATTCAAATGTCACTTTATATAAGTGATGTTTTATATACCAGTAGGATACCCTTAACTGCTAAATATCCACACAATATGTTATAGAAGATGCACAAAACACAGTGAGCTGCTGTTGACTTGGACTTAAACGGAACACAAAGGCTCGGTTTTCCAGACTTTGATTAAGCCTTGGCTGAGACTAAAATTTTTTTTCCAGTGGACATCCTCACAGAACTGTTCTTTTGGACTGTGTCAGCAAAATCCATGTCAGAGTGATATATTGCCTTCTTTTTTTTTAACCCATAAAGACCCAGCGCTATTTTTGTGGCACTTCCAAAATAGTTTTTTACTCTATATTTGTCTTTTCATAAGTGATTTATCATCATTTATTTTGACATTATGCTCTGTATTTTGTCTTTTTTCAGTGCAAATCTTGTATTTTCCTATATTTAATTCAATGATAATGTAGATGTTCATAAAAGCTCAGATTAAAGTTGAGGGTTATCATATCAAAAACCGAAATCTGAAGTAAAAGTGACTTTTTCAGCAAAATCTATCCTTAACTGAACATAAACCCAGTGTGTCCATCCATTGTCATCGATCCAACTCCATGGGTTTTACTGGTGAATCAACGCTGTAGAAGATGACGATGTTTCTACGGTAACTACAGAACCACTGAACGTCCAAATGGGTCATATGTGATGACCATGAAAAGACAACAAACTGTATTTTACACCAATTATTTACATGGATTGATAGAATTCATGGATCAAAAGATATTGAACAGTTTATATCAGAAGATGGTTTTGGTCACCAGTGGATGTTTGGATCTTAATGGGTTTTAATGAGGAGAAACATATTGTTAGCCTCATAATTGCCTAAGTCATATTTTTGACCAAATTGTGATATCTATGTAACTTTAGTCTCCTAACAGCACTGATTCATTTTTCATCATATGACTTTAAAAAAATATGACGTAGGCTATTATGCTATGAGGCTAACAGTTTGATTTAGCACCAAGACCTCTGTACGCCTTTTATTTTGTATTTTTCCCCAAAATCGGGAACATATAAATATTAGCAACTCAGATTCCTGGCCTTCAGTCAATTTCTTAAGTTATAGTTTCAGTCTCTTCTTCTGGAGACACAGAGACATTTATCAGATCCATAGCACTACTTGTCCCTTCACCTCTTTTCGAATATGCGAATGAAGTCATATTTTGTTTCATGTATATGTATACATTTTCATGTTTTCATGCAATCTATTTTGTTTCTAAGGACTGAAGCAGGATTGCTTTCTTTGTTTTGTCGCATATTCAAAATAAACTGAACTGAAAACTGAAAGTCTGCCTGGAAATCCAATCCAAACCCAATTGGGATAATACAGTTCAAGGGTTAAAACACTGAAAGATAACATCAACATATAATCAATAATAAGTCTACAAAGAAGAGCTAAATCACTCTGTTAATCATTGATTTGTTATTTTAGCGAATTAACACATTGATCCTCCAGATAGTGAGATGAAACATGGTGAATTATAAATATCTGGAGATGCTTCGATACAGAAATGCTTTTTGTGGCCGGTAGATTCAGACTACATGAGATGGAGGCATGTGTGTCTCCCTTGCTCTCCATCAAAGGTACGGTCTTACTTTGTTTGTCAGTGGGACTTTAAACCTACAGCTGACCAGTCAAGTGTGCTCTTTCATCCCAAAGCAGCTTAAGCATCAAACCCTGAGGACTGCCTTCTGTTCTCCTCATCCCCCTTTGTGTGTTTACTTTCTGATAACCCTCATTGTGGCGCTCACAACACTGTGGCATGCTAATTGCTTTTGATAAGGTTTTACACAGCTTCGGGTTTTTATTTATAGGCAGCGGCCTTTCAAGTATTTCTTTAACTGTGATAATTTAGTTACTCTTTACTTTAATCTGTTATTTTATCTCTTTTATGTCTTCCAGGTGAGCAATAAAAATATGTTCCTATATTATAGCCTTATTACTTTTTTCATCAAAAGCTGAGCTCAGAATGTGCTAAAATTGAAAAGATATGCACATAACAAATACTTGCAAATTCATTTCCAGATATATTTGCACTTACTGCGTTGGATATGAAATATTGGCATCATGCAGTAGGTCATCATTCATTAGTTTTCTTATAATAATACTGTGATCAAATAATGTAATGTATTACTGTTTATCCACAGCCTGTTGCTGCAACTGTATAAAGTCCAAATCATTATCATATTCTCCCTCTCATCCAGTATTAGTGATGATTGTTACGTGGAAGTGAAAATTAAAATGTAGCTCCCAAACGTCATGCGCTGTCTTCAGACAGGAGAGTAATCACTCAAACAAAAGATTGGGTATGGTTTATTACTGGTAAGACCCTGCAAAGTGCTAATTGAAAGACAGTCATGTGGAAATGTTGGTGTTATTTGTGTTTTGTGATGCAAGTCAGAAAGTTACACATGTTGAACCAGCGAGCAGCGACACTCACCAATCAGAACCTTAGTAAAGTTAAAGTGAGAGTAGTAAATGCATTTTTCAGCCCTTTAAATTAATATTCATGAGAAGGCCTGCTTAACCCATAAAGACCCAAACAGCCACTGGCGGCCAACTGATCTAAAATGTGTAATGCCTGTTGATCCACTAATCCAGTGTTTTTCAACCTTAGGGTCGCGACCCCATGTGAGGTCACCTGGAATTCAAATGGGCTCACCTGAAATTTCTAGTAACTGATTAAAAAAAAAATACTACTAAAAAATATTTCAATGATTCAAAAATATATTTCATTATAATTAAAACACTACTCACTTTTCCCTAATAAAAAATCCAGTTCAAATAAAATGCAGGATATAATATCTGAGAGGGCATATCTTGAATGACCTGATCATGTGACTGCGTGCGTTACTACGCTTCAACCTGCCCGGACACAGTCAGAAAACTGGTCCGAACAGAGAATAGAAAGATTTCTTTGCCCGCCTGGCCCTGCTAAGACATATCCAAGAGAAAAATGTCTCTGTTTTGAATGTCTGGGGTCATCAGAAATTTGTGATGTGAAAAGGGGGTCACGAGCCAAAAAAGGGTGGGAACCACTGCACTAATCCTGTCAATGCATGTAATTAATTGGTGTAAAATACAGTTTGTCATCTTTTCACGGTCATCAGATATGATCCATTTGGACGTTTTATGAACAACTACATGATCAGAGAATTAAATATAGGAAAATATAAGATTTTTACTATAAAAACACAAAATACAGTGGATAATGTAATAAATGGTGATAAATCACTTAAGAAAAGTTAAATATAAAGAAAGCAAAAAATTTAAACTGCCATATAAGTAGCACTGGGTCTTTATGGGTTAATGCCAGCAGTGTGTATCATCATCATGAATAATGATAATAATAATAATAATAATAATAATAATAATAATAATAATAATAATAATAATATAATAACAATATTTCCCCTGTTTGAGCAGAAATCATTGAGCATGATGTATTATATGACATCATGTCAACGGTCTGGCTGTTTACTGTGTTTTTTTCCCCATTTTTGCTTCATATCACTGCGATGTTTGACTTAAAAAACAAACTGCTTGTGAATCCTTACAACTTGTCACATATTTGACATTTCTGTGTTTGCCGTTGTTAAATCTGTGGCACCAAAACAATGGCTATCATGTAACCACATCTTACATCTTGATGTTAAAAATGCCAGTGAGGCAGCTCCGTGAGAGGCTGTGAAGTTTCGCAGCCTTATTGTGAGCACACTGTCATATTTTTGGGTTTAGCGTGTTATCTTATATATATTCACTAATTAGCACTAAGAAAGGCAACTGGGGGATTTAATTAGCAAAGCAACCTCTAAACATGTTAATGATCTGGGAATCATTGAATCAAGTTTTGAGATGTGGTCAAGGAAAAGTCACCAAAAATGACTATATATTTATCTGTGCCAGTCAAACAGTTAATGCACTTATTTAATTTAATTGGATATTTGTGGTTAGGTAGATCAAGTTGAATAAGTGAGGTGGATTTAATGTCATTTGAGTATTTCTCTATGCAGTTCTGTCTATTATACTTTATTATATGTCGGAGAGCGCTGGTTTTACAACTCTTTGTAATCTTTAATGAGTCAAATCCCTTTTTATCCTGAAGATCCACATCATGTCACTGACATATTTTTTAAATCAGTATTCTGTGTCCAAAATGACTTCTTCTTCTTCTGTTTTTCTTTTCTAGGTCACACGATAGTCGTCTGTTTCCAGGAATTGCCCGTTTGGAACCAGGCACTGTTTCTTTGGCCAGCGTTAGAGGACATTTGGATATGATGCATTTTTAGAGGATTGGTGGAAACCAGGGACCAAAAGGGACAATAATCATGGACATTCCACTAAACAAAAGGAGAAAAAGGACCAGGGAGCTTCACATGAAACTACATATCCAAAAAGATTCCTGACTTTAGATCCAGCATCAACAGTAGCTGTCTCTGAACTCTACTGCCCACCAAATCTCTCTTTGTATTATAGCTCTATTCCTATGGACTAGAAGACAAACATGAAGATATTTACGACTTAAAGACTGTGGATTACACCAGAAAAAAAATCACTCGTAAAACAAAACCATGTGATGTGAAACTTTTGTGTTATTTTCTTGCTACAAAGAGCCCCAGGACTCTTAATGCATATCTGTGTTGAAGATCTAGTGAGATCATAAGCATTTTCCTTTCAGCCTTATGGAGCAGATATCTCTTGTTTCTTTTTCGTTTTGATTCGACAACTATCAAGTGTTTGGCTTTCTTAAGTTTGTTAGGACTTTCCAAAACTTGACGCATCAGAAGCAGATGCCACAACAATAAAACACAGAAGAAAAAAAAACAAAAAAAAAACCATGTCATGATATTTGAAGTCACCGAGGGTTAACACAGCTGAATTCTGCCAAAATGTTTTAATGGTATATGTTGTTTTCGAAGCCTGGTGACTACCATTGATTCCAAATGTCAATATTATCTCAATAAATCTAACTAAATGGATATCACGGTACTGAGATTTTTTTTTTTTTTTTTTTTTAAGTCACTGTTAATGCCTATTTGTGTACCAGGCAGTAGTGCTGTGTAAGCAGGAGCTGCTGGGACTGAAAATTAGCAGGTCAGGCAAATAAGTTGACAAAAAAAAAAAAAAAGACAGTTGCGAGCTCACAGTTAATCAAGGTTGCATGTAATGAAAAGTAAAAAATCAGCAGATGCACAAATGGGCTACGTTCTGAAAAATACAAAGGGAAAGACGTCCCTGTGGTGTTTCTTCAAATGAACAGACTTCAGAAAAATCCACCTGAAATCTCATCCGGGAAGAGATTGATAATGAGCTCTCACCCTAAAACGACCTTAATCCTGTTTAGCCCATTTCTAAAATGAGCTGTCGACATCACTTGTGCCTTGTGGGTTTATTGTCAGTTTGTTAAAGTACACCTACATGGGCGCCATATATTTATACCATATATTTTTGGTCTGTATGATTTCCCGTAAGACGCTGCTTGTTTGAAATCACAACAGTGCGGTTAGTGCATGCCATTAAAAGCTTATGGGAAAAAAAACTGAGGGATTCAGGCAAGGTTGATAGGAATAGGAGGGGGAAAATATACAGAGCCCTGGTGTTTGTGCCATATATGGCTTTCAGGGGGATCCAACAGTGACAGAAATCCATCTAATATGACAGAGATATATACCCATGCTTATTATTTTCATCACTGATGTCAACATGCAGCTCCTCTCCGTGGGTGCCAAACAGGTTAGAGGCAGGCAGCTCTGAGGCGCAGGAACAGTTAGAGATACATTTATATATCACCTGCATGTGACAGATCCAACTGAGGAACGAGAAAGCCGTATGCACAGGGCCAAGGCTCCAGAGCTGACACTAAACATGCAGAAATCTACTTTAGTTCAGTATAAGGGTGTCTAAACTCCAAACAAACCATGCTGCTTTATGGGGAATTTCACATTTTGTAAGTCAATTTCCATGTGTAATTGAAACAGTGCATTCAGCGCAGAATGCTTCTTATACTAAACATAATTAATTAAGCAAAAATGTAGAAGGCTCGCTTTCAAAGATCAGACCCGAGGGACCGGCGCTGTAAGGGAGGAGTGTGGAGGGTTGCTATGATTTGCAATCCAGGTTGCCTCTTGTTTGGTTTGAAATCATTAAATTACAGTAATGACTAATTTCTCATTCCTGCATGCAATTCGCCGGAGACCACCATGGATTTAATAAAGAGCTGGCGATGAATTACAAACAGCGAATGGTTGAGGAAAGGCTACGTGATTATACAGAGTAATTCAAAAGTGCATTAATAAAACAATACAGAAACATTGCTAAATCATTTGAGATAAAGGCTATTTGCATAATTCATTAAGATTAATCAGACCAGGCAATCCACCATGGTGCTCTGAGGAAAAGGGAGAGAAGACATGAATCCAATCCCCTGAAAAAACCCTTTCTATCTACAAACAATGATACAAATCTACCCTTGGATCACAGAATTAACCTCTGTGCACTTTACAGCCCCCGCAGTGTTGAAACACAATCCTTCAGTCATTCACCTTTATGTGAGCTAATATTGTATTAATAATGAACAGTCTTTTCATACCATAGCTCCTCTGGGTTTTGTTGCTCTGCCATAAAAGACCTATACAACACTTGAATGGAAATGTGTTCTACGTGTTTGGAAACCACAGAGTGGATCTGAGAGTTGGATGTTGGCCCACAGTTCTGTGTGTTTCTAATGATTTCAGCGCTTCGTTCTCTGCAGTGAAACGAGTTCAGCAGAGAAAACATCAGATGTGTTTGACCACCTGTAACATCTATACTCTAATGTTATCGTGTCTACTGTGTTACTAGAGATTCAGCGGCTCAATCATGTTAGATACGTATTATACATTTCATACGATTTTTTTTTTCAGAATAAAATACAATAGAATTTATTAGTATTGTGTTAAAAGCAGAACAAAATTTTGTTGCATATACTATTAACACAAGAATAAATCACACGATGGGGGTTTCAGTCTCTAAATGCATTGAAAACATCTGATTATGTTACATAGGGTTTCTGCAGGTATCAGCAAATCTAATTCAATGTTTTTAATGTCCTTTTTAATGCCATTTTAAACAAATTTAATGCCCATGTCCAACTGCAGATACAGTTTTATATCTAATTTTCTTTCAACTGGCTTTAACCAGGTTCTGAATAGTTCCTCCTCCAATCACTTCAGCTGAAACTTGTATTTTTCCATCTTTCTGACATTTGCTAATATTCCTTCTGCTGTTTCGCCACAGCATGAGCACACTCACAGAACATTGCATTCTAAGCATCCGGTGTAGTGACTTCATGTATTGGCCACAAACAATTGTTAATTAAAGTGTTCTGCCTGTCAGTCATCACACTATACATCCCATCAAAATTATTAAATGTTTATATAATCAAAATAAATTGTGAATAACATCAAGTGTATTTAATTTTTTAATGCCTCTGGACATTTAATGTAATGCTTTTTAATACCACTGAAGACCTTAATTTTCACAAAATCTATTTAATGACTTTTAATGCTTTTTAATGACCCACAAAAACCCTGTTACAGCTATGTTTCAATTCCAGTTTAGAATAGAATAGAATAGAATAGATCTTTATTGTCATTGTTACTGGAACAATGCAAATCCATTTAGCAGCTCTGTTGCATAAAGTACAAAACACTGTATAAAAATATCACACAAAATACTGAAAAATAGTGGCAATATACAAAAACTACAAAGATAAAATGTTAAATATACAAATACTACTAAAACGCTAAATTTATGATGGCACTTTTAAACTTATCTCATTACCTTTATGTAACTACTTTTAATTTTAATGTACCTAATTTTATGTTTCAGTTCAGGCTGATATCAGCACTGATATTAAATCACATTCTTTTCCTAACCTTAACCTACGGCACTGCAAATATAGCTGCTAAAAGTGGCAGACCTTTCACTGATAAATTCTGCTGATTTTACCACATATTCATGACTTGCACAAATGCACAATAGTAACACTTTATTCTAGTCCAACTTTGATTGAGTTGGGTGTTTAAAGCAGCTAATGCCTTTCACCAGGGCTCAACAATCATTAAATTGACCATATTCCTGTTGAATTATTCATCACCTTCTCTAAACTTTGCTCTCATCATGGTACAAATACCTGAAAAACCTGCTTTTCAATCATTATGCACATAAAAACTCGTACTAATGAAATGCGTTGAGATGAGCTACAGTACTCAGGATATTATCTTATAGGAGTCGGCTCCGCTGATGCTTACAGACTGATGCCTCTGAAGCTGTTGATTAAAATCCTCCCACACCTCCTTCCCGGAACAAATTTCCTGGTCGGTCATTTCAGATTGAAAATAATATTAGTAAAATGATATGCTCTGCACACATCTTACTGGAAGTAGATGACAGTGACTCACTTGTTCTATTTTTAATGTATTTGTATTTCCTTTTCTTGTAAAATTATATTTGAGAGCACTAACAGCTAATTTTATTGTTTTTTATTTTTATTTTTTCCCCTTATCTGAGATTGGTAGAAACAAATGTCTTTCCTCCAGCACACTGCACTTTAAGATCTAAATCAAGAAGGGCTTGCACTTTACGAAACATGTCCAACAAAAACAAAGGTCTCAGTTACACAAACACCATCTGGTGAGTTTACCAGGGCTTTATCTTGACAGGATGAATTAGTCTGAAAAACTGTCAGATACACCAAGCAAAATTAGATTTCCTCATTTTGTAATGAAAGCTGACAGAATGTAATTGAAAACTGCTCGAATTTGAAAACACCTAAAATGAACTGTAAAAGCCTGGCTGGAAAAACTTTCTCCTCTTTTTTTTTTTCTATCTAATTGTGTTATTCTCTCTTTTCAATATCTGCAGTATTTTTCCTCCCTAAATTGGATGTTCTAATTCAGTTTGGGTCGGAATCTGATGTTATTTCTGACGCCTGTTTGTGTTATTCACATCAGCTGAAAGCAGTTTATTTCGAAGTGAGTGTTACCTCTCTCTTTGTGTGTGCACCGCTGTGACCTGAGGCATAATGGGATTATCCTGCTCAAGGCAAGACGAAGATGCCTGGAATTCTAATATCAAAGTCTTCCTCCCTGTACCTGACACCTCCTCCTCTCTCATCCTCCCTGCGTGTCTTATGCCTGACTGGACTGAGAGGCGATTAGCCCATGAATCATGACACGGCCGGTGAGTTGCTTCTGAAAGTCACTCTGACATCCTGTTGTTGGCTAATTCAAAGTGGGTTTTTTTTAGCTCGACGGCCGATGTGTTCGGCGTAGTCTTTGTTATTGTTGTCTTCATCTTCGTTGTCTTCGTCATTAGCAATTTCTTTAAACGTCTTCTCTGCCAAAACTACTGGATTCATTTCAAATTTTAAATGTAACTTATATATGTGATATGTATGTTTTGTATGTATGTATATGTTATATGTAGCTTAATATAGTTGCTATTGAGCACTGATAGGAAGTCATATAGAGACTTTCATTTGGGTCCATGACCTTTGACCTTCAATGACCTGGAAGGGTCAAATTCAAGGTCACCAATGTCTACATTTCAACAATGCTCTGCTCCGCGACTACTGGTTGGATTCATTTCAAATTTTATATGTAGCTTCCTTGGCACAGTGTCTACAAAGTTTGTTTACAGTTTTGAGACATTTAGATTTTTAAATTTTTGAGGAATTTTTGAAATATTAAAAATTTGCCTTTACTTATAGTGGGACACATTTTGATGGTTTATAATACGGAAATGGCTAAAGAAATCAATATAGTTACTATTGAGCACTGATAAAAAGTCATATAGAGACTTTCATTTGGGTCCATGACCTTTGACCTTCAATGACCTTGAAGGGTCAAATACAAGGTCACCAATGTCTACATTTCAACAATCTTCTCCAAAACTACTGGCCAGATTCATTTCAAATTTTATATGTAGCTTCCTTGGCACAATCTCTACAAAGTTCATTTGCAGTTTTGAGATATTTAGATTTTTTTATTTTTGAGGAATTTTTGAAATATTAAAAATTGTACTTACCTTGGGCCATAGTTTGATGGTTTATAACATAGAAGTGGTTACAGATATCAATATATTTACTATTGAGCACTGATAGGAAGCCATATATGGACATTAAATTGTTGAGTTGTTCTCCAGTGAAAGTCCCACCCACTTCTGTTGGGAGATTGATCTCCTGCATCAAGACCACAGGACTCTAACATAGAGACAGGACCTGACAACCTCGCAAATTTAAGTCATCACTGATTCTTGATAGAACATGCAGGTGAGATGCAGGGCCATTAGTCCTATTTTCTTTCTCTTAGAACAGCACACATTGCACCTTCATATGCATCAACCAGGTATTTTCTGTGAAATGAGTGGCAGCTCAGCATACATTGGGTTTTTCATTGCCTCTAAACGCTATAGAGGAATTCGACTGTGTGAGTGGCCCACTCAGCACATCTGAATGTGTGCAGTATCCTATATGTGCCTGTGTCCAAGTATGGTGTTGACAAGACATAAGTGCTGGCCAGTGCATTTGCTTTCACCTCTCATCAGAGACACTCTCTGCTCCCTCACTGCATTATCACAATGCCCCCGGGTCACGGAAAGGGCCTGCTGTAATTTGAAAAGGAAATTATCTTTTGTGGAACTTACTCAGACAGATGAAAAGTAGGGGAAGAAGAGGAAGGTGGTGGTGGTGTGAAGGGAGGGTGAGTGGGTGTCTATAGGCAGGGCGAGTTGATAGAAAGGTGAAAAATACTACTTCCTCTGTTGGCAACCTGTGAGCAGGTTAATGGGAGTGAGGTTTGCAATGAGCTGATATCTATCTGGACGGGGCAGAGAGGGAGAGGGAGACACACACAAAATGACATTCTGATGGATTTCTAACTGCCTCTTTTCTCCTTGGCCCCATTTAGTGCTGCATCAGTGTGCATTTATTTATTTATTTACCTTATTTTTCACAAAAGAGCATCTATTTTTTGCTAATGGTCAGGTTATATCTCAGTAGGAGCGAGTCCAGCCCCAGTGCCACATCTGATGGTCGAGAAGCTGAGACGACGGCGGGGAAATTAAAGCACCTGGATGCGTTCTTTTTGAGGTGGTTGAGGTCATTGAGGACTGTGTTCAAACAGTAGCACCGCATGGAACCAGCTCAGCTCACCCAAGATCTACTTACTTTTGGTTTCCCGTGCAGACGTAGTGGTGCCTCCTCTGTGTCGCCAGAGGTCACAGTGACGCCACATGAAACCGCTGTGATGTTAACTTCAACTTTCCTCATTTGATCATGGTGTTATTGAGTGGGATACAATGTAGTCAGTCCTATCTTATACCAAATTAATAAAATATAAATTAGGCAGACACAGACCTCAAAGGGATTTGTTAGAAGGCCAACATTTTTCTTTTTTTCCATGTTGCACAAAATTATTTAACCACAAATTATGACTGCCTGCAGTTATCTAACTTCAGTCAGGTGTCAGCCAGTGGTATCCTTGAAGTTGAGCAGAGCAGACTTCTCAGCCATGATGGTAGACATTTGAGACACACTTAGTAAGTTTAGCTGCCTTTAAAGTTTGATTTTGATGGTATTCAGGCTACTGAAGTGGGATAAATAGGCACCATCTATTTGCACAACAATGTGTCAGTTGTCTCGCAAAGCAATCATTCTGGTCATTCTAAATCTTTTAGCTCAAGAGGTTTCATAAATGCTGGTCAAAGGAAAAGCTATTTAAAAAAAATCATCACAGAGGCCGTCTGGTTGTTGTAAAACTATTTCCACAGAATATTGTTTGTTGAAGGAGCTGAGATTCTTATCTTATGGTCTCCCTTTGAAGACCCCAAGACTGTGACCAAAGTTTCACATTCATCTTTGACTCTTCAGTGTTAACGAAACTGGAAAACAGCTCCAAGTTCTGCCCTCAGCCCTTTGTATGGATCAGCTCCAGAATTTAGGGGGTTTGTCCTTGGCCCGTGTCCTGCCCTTCTACCAAATTTCATGAAACAGGTGCAGGATTACACTGTCTGTCAGCGTAATCCTTCTGATGGATGGACAGTGAGAACAGACAAACATCCAAACAGGAATGATCACATAACCTCCTTGGCAGAAGGAAGGTATAATATACAATTATGGAAAAAAAAAAAAGTCACTGCAGTCATCATCAATAACAGGCTCACTGCACATCGTCTCATTTATCACACAGCTATTTACGAAAGAAATCAATAATTTGTCTAAAACAATAATTTTAGGTGGATTTATTGTTCTATGATCGGTATGACAGCAAAGCTACAGTATGCTATTATGCAGAATGCTAATTGGCCAATCAGAATCAAGTTATGTTAAAAAAAATTTAAATATTCATAACATCATTCTTTTTTTTGTTGTAAACGCTTAATCCTTGGTCATAGTTGGGCTGGAGCTGACAAAGTCACCCTGTACATGTCACCAGTTCATGATTTAGAAACAAATAACCCCTCACTCTTACATTCACACCAACAGGCAATTTAGAATAATCAATAAACCTATTGAGGCGCATATTTTTGAAAGGTGTACGTACCTGAGAACCAATGCAGACATGGTGAGAACATTCAAATATACAGTGAATTAGATATAATACCTTGGCTTTTGGTGTGTGTGTAGGTGTGTGTGTGTGTGTGTGTGTGTGTTTGTTCAGTCCCTTCTTACATGCTGATGACCAGTTAATGTTTTCACATCACTTTTTCAGATTCTCATTGGCTTTATTGATCCCTTCAGCCTATTCTATTATCCCTCAGCCAATGAAAAGAAAGACAGAGAGAATTATTTACAGAATATTCAGACACTCCTCACCTTAGTCTCCACTCCAGTCTGCCATTATACAATCAGGTATTGTACAGTCTGATGCGGTGAGGATGAAGGATCTTCTCTAGGCAGGAGCGTGCGGTGAGCCTCAATTTCAGTGGGGCAGAAACTACTGGTCTACATTAAAACATGCTAACTAAACTAATTATGAACAAAAATAAAGAGGCTAACAGCCTAATGTTACTGTGTGTGCTTTGAAAGTGTCAGCAGCAACACTTGCATGATGTTGGGCTAACGATGGAAACACCAAATTAAATTTCATAGGACAAATTCGACATTATAGAGAAGTTATTCCTCCAGTTTATTCCTACAGTCAGCTGAAAAACATAAAAATACCTGCTGAAAACAGACCGTAGGCTATTTTTCTCTCATTACGGTCTGTAGGCCTCTTTTAACATGTGCAAATAAATGTATA
>JAPQRP010000002.1:1973447-1989086 GCA_037367295.1 Apogon hyalosoma
GTCTCTGCACTGGCTTCCTGTCGCTCAGAGAATAGACTTTAAAACAGCTCTGCTGGTCTATAAGTCTGTCCATGGTCAAGCACCAAAGTACATCTGTGACATGTTGGTCCCATATGAACCATCTTGGATCCTGAGAACCTCAGGGACAGGCTTTTTGCTGGTGTCCAGAGTCAGGACTAAACACAGTGAAGCTGTGTTTCAGTTCCATGAGCTAAACTCTGGAACAGTCTTCCTGATGACATCAGACAGGCCTCGACTCTGACAGTGTTTTAAGTCCAGACTGAAAACGGCTCTGTTTAACTATGTGTATAACAACTGAAAGGGTTCTGTCTGTTCTCTTTTACTTTATTTTAATTTAATTACCTTATTTTAATTGATTGTTATTTATGTTTTATTAATTATGTTTTAACTGTAATTGTGTCTTTTTAACTTGTCTCTTTTTCATTTTTGTAAAGCACTGTGAATTGCCCTGTGTATGAATTGTACTATACAAATAAACTTTGCCTTGCCTATTTGTAAGGCGTGAACACAATGGACAACATATCTCCTTACAAAACTTGGAGGGAAGGGACTTCTGACATGCTTTACAAAGATCCCCATTTCTCCATGACCACTGAAGCAAATTGTATGGGGTTTTCTGCAAGATGTAGGTAATAAGTTATAGTTTCATGCCCTGAAATTTCATTTTGATTGATTCACTATTTTTTAAGTTATCATTGCAGAAAGTTCGATTGTAATGTTTTTTTGGGACATACGGTATGTGCACACACAGTATATAACATTTTTTAGTTCAGGCAGTAAAACTGCTGTCTTTGTACTGCACAGTGATATTGTGTGTAATAATCAGTGTGTCTGCATATATTCTTCTAGTAGGTGTAGTGTCTCTCCCTGAATGTCCTATGTGCATGTCACAGTTTGGTTCTGTGCTCTGTGTTGCAGCCTCTGTGGGAGTGGCTGTTCTTCTGGCAGAAAGTTCCAAATCAAATCCCTCTGGAGCCACACAGGTTCAGACTTCTAAACCCAATGGTGATCAGAGAGACCGCATTGGACCTGCTGAAATACCCTCCACCAAGACCACGACTGTGGGGCTGGGACCAGGTAATAGACAGTTCCACTGTCAGGGATTAAATATTTCCTTTATTATAGGCCAGATCCATGAACACAGCCCAGAAGATAAAGATGAAGGGATTACTAAATACACTGTACACAGAGAGGATGAAGTGATTTATTGTTGAGGACAAACTTTGCGGAAACCTGCATAGTTATCACTTAATCTATAATCAAAACTAAGAACATTTAATACCACAGAAATATCTGTTTCTGACTTTGACATCTGTCTCTTTTGTCCACTTTAAGTAGAAAACCACTTCTTAAATTTACTGGGCAAAGTCCATCATCATTTTTAAATGTTTTAAAATAAAATTGAAAATACATCTGTGGTAGAACATCCTACCAAATATCATTTAGCGTTATGTTAGATTTTATATAAAGATCAGCTCAGTAAAAATTCTTTTTGGCTGGCCAACAGCTTTGTCTCTGATGCCAAGCATGTCCTGATCAGTGAATACAAATTAAAATGGACATACAGATTTCCACTTTTATAAGGGCCAATTCAAATGCTCTTTTTTTTTTTTTTTTTTTACACCTGTCAGTTGTGAAATTAAATATGGAACTTAATTTCAGATCAGATGTAGTCTGACAAATGCCTTTTGTGATGGTAATGTTCTGTGTGCAGAAGGCTGAAGCAACAGGCTAGTGTACTGACATGTGGACATAGACCTACTGCCAGGCAACAGCCTGATGCACAATGCGCCTGCAGACTCATAAAGAACAATTTATTAATTATCTGAAACAAAGCACAACCATTGAAAGCTGCAGTTAGGCTTAGCTGTCAAGTTTCCAAAGAAAATGTCAAATCTCCAGTGCCTGTTTCCAAGTTTTACTGAGTGTACTGAGTACAAGATAAGAGTCCTTTATTATTTTCTATGTAAATTTGGGGATATATCAGCTGTTCACAATCACTTGTCATGGCTTAACTCAAGGCCATAATGAAAAAGGACCAAACACACCAGGAACAATTAACCAGATTTCATTGTAAATTACCAAAATCAGAAATAATACTGCAAATCAACAAAAGGTGTAAGTGACCCATCTGTATTATCAGTGTGAATGTGAGGTGTTGCCTGAGTGGAACTGTATGTGTTGAATGTATGCAAAAGGAAGATGACCAAAGTTAAGCTCCATACCTGGCCAGATGAAAAACAAACAAAAAGAACAAAGGGAAAAATAGGTAATGAGCAGGGAGAGAGAGGCCAAAAGCTAGAGCAACTAGATGGACAACAGCAAAATGAAAGACTGGGCAATGACACACTCAACAATAAAAAACAGTTAAAATCAGTTAAAATACAATAAAAGTACAGTAAAAACAATAGTAAAGTGAAATCACAATAATAAATAACAATAAATATTAAAGTTTTCTCATTATATACAGACCTCCATCATATGTTTTATCAACCCACATCGTGATCATTTTTCCACTCCCAACAGAGATGTTGTACAAAACAGTACTGTAATGCTTCATTACATAACACTAAATGTAGGCATTTTAGAGTTTTACCTTAAGTTTTGTTCTGAAAAAAAAAATTCTCAAACCAAACTGACAGAAAATAGGATGTTCTCTACAAACATCCTGTGCTAAAATTGCTATGTTGTGCATAGTTCTCCCTTTTGTTTAGATTTGGTTATTGCAGTACTGGAGCTATTTGTCTAAGTTGAAAAGAAAAGAACATCCTGCCCACTGCATATTTTGACTTGTGGAAGCGGAAATGCAGTGGTGTGAGTTTTATTATTAAAAATAGTTGCATCCCATTATAGTCTTATCTGTTCAGGTCTTGGTGTTGTGTAGTTGCTGGCCTCCTGGGACTACTATGGAACAGTGCAATTGCTGATGTTGTTAGTAAATTTGTGCCGTGCCAGCCTTTAAAGCAGGGGTGTCAGAAATGTGGCCCGGGGGCCAAATGTGGCCCGCCAAAGGGTCCAGTCTGGCCCAGGGAATGAATTTGTGAAATGCAAAAATTACACTTAAGATATTAACAATCATTTTAGTTCAGGTTCTCATACAGACTAATTCAATCTTAAGTGGGTCAGTTAGTAAAATTCTATCATAATAACCTATAAATACTCATAAGTCTGTAAATGTAAACATTTTCATGTAATTTTCCTGTATTTTCAAACCATCATTTCACAAAAAATCTGATTAACCTGAAATGTCTTGAGAGAAGTGTAATTGTATCAATATTCTGCCTGTTAATAAATGTTTTGTGTATTTGTACATCCACTGAAATCTTTAAGTTGTAATGAAAATGATAAACTGTAGCATAATATTGCACTTCATTTTCTTAAGAAAGTTTAGGTTCTACATGTTATTTATATTGTTTTAGAGGATAGTTTGTAATGTACACATTTTCATCATGAAAGGAAATTTTGGAGTTGAAAATAAATAAATAAATAAATAATAAAGTTATTATTTTTCTAGTCTGGCCCACTTCAGACTAAATTTGGCTGAATGTGGCCCCTGAACTACCATGACTTTGACACTCATGTTTTAAAGCCTATAGATAAAGATTAAAAATAGCCTTTAGCACAGTTTCTCATACCAGATCTGAAAACTGTGAACAGACCCCAAAGTTTAACAACTTTTCTAGACTTTTCCAGTTCCTCAGTTTCACTTTGTCTCCTTCCTTCTGCATCTCCCATCTGTATCTGTTGACCTGTTTCCACCACACTTTGCTCACCCAATAAATAAAAATTCACAACAAAATCAGATATTTTAAAACAGTTTGGTGCAGTAACACTCATGTAGTGCCTTCACAGATGAGGGCTTATATTGTATTTTACCACAGGTTCAAATGTTGCTCAGCCAATCGATTCATGAACTGTAACTGTTTATTAGTAAAAAAAAAAATAAATAAATAAATAAATAACTGCTGTCACTGGAGGAATTTCACTGAAAATGAAAATGTATTAAACAACTAAGAAAACAAACACAAGAAAATGCTTTTTTCAACTCATGAGACAACTGTTATTTGTTTTCTGCAGAATGTGCCTACCCTGGGTGTATCTGCGCTCAGCTTAGCCAGTCTGCTATGTGATGAGGTGAGCCTGGCAGGCTTCGGGTACAACCTCTCTCACCAGGGGGCGCCGCTGCACTACTATGACCACGTACCCATGAGCGCCATGCGAGAGCAGAAGATGCACAATGTGGACAGAGAAACTGAACTCCTCCAAAGCCTGATTAAAGCGGGTACAATCACTGACCTGACAGGAGGTATCCACTGCTCATTCTGTCCCAGTTTGTCAACTCCTGGCATCTGAGTGTAAATTAAACAAAGGACATGCAAAAACTGAACAAGTTAAGGCCAACCGTGGTGAGACTTAACAGTGAGTAAACAATAAAAGTAAAAAAACAAAGCAAAAGAGATGCCTTGTCACCAAGTGCAACTTGAAGATAAAAATCAAAGATAGTATTAGCTGCTTTCAGTGGTTTAAAGTCCTCCAGTGAGAATTATAATTTATGCACCCCATTTTATATGTACAGTAGAATGATACTTTCCACTGATTTTGATCCCTGTCAGCATTGCGGGCATATGCATTCAGATGTTAATTTAATTACAGGCAATTTAAAATTATTGAACCTAAATAATGGTTTTAATCCACAGATAATTTACCCACTTCTGAACAGAAAACTGGACAAAGTGGTGTTTTACTGGTACCATGAGATTTTTATTTGTGTGTTAATGAAGTATCAACCATTCCAAACCCCAAACTGGACTATTGAATGGTAGAACTTTCAGTACCATATTTTACAGTGCATCTCATTTTTATTGACACTAGGACAAAAAGTGCATGTGGACTGACCTGCGTCAGTCCAAAGTGTCCTCCAGAACATATTTGAAGCAGGCTTCAAACATTAGAAACATACAAAGGCTTAAACTGAAGGTGTTACGAGATATTTTAGGTTATTCCTAACATTAAATAACTGTTGTAAGTTTTTATCAGTGATCATTACGTTCTTATAAAGACTTGTAATAACTCTATTTGTAACTGTATTCTACTATTGATACCAGTTTCCAACACTTAATGTGACAAAGTGTTATTTATCAACTGTTTTTCTTAATTTATATATCACCTGTATTTATGTAGTTACTCAAACTTCACCAGCACACACCTGTATATAAATGCTTCATATGTTAAAAAGAAGTGTAAATAAAAACTTTTTTCAGTGGAAACAGCATCTTGTCAGTGAAATGTTGCCGCATTACCAGCAATCAGTCTGCATTGATCTTTGTGTGTAAAGACAGATCATAAAGGCCTGAAAATAGTGTATGTGGGTCATTATTATTTCATCTTTGTTCATATACTGGTAATATTAATTAAATATACCCAGTAATAATGGCTGTAAATCTAAGCTCTCCGTGTTATCAAACGTACTTTGACCACTTGCATATCCACAGACAGACATACGTAACCTCCTGCATATCTGATGTTGACAGCCAGTCTCCTCTTTGTTGCTCCAGTCAGGAGGATGTAAAACTTATCAGTGCAGTGTGACCGGAAATGAAGCTGGTGAACCTTCAAAGTAATGTAGAATCATAAAATAGTTGGTTACACATTTAAAGAAAACATGACCTTCAGACTACAATGCATTTTAGCCTGACGTAGATTAATACAAGTAAATACTCAATGCCTTTTTACCAAGTGACGACAAGCTTTACAACGAATATGACAAGGAAACGTTAGTCTGTAGATGGCGAGTCTTTTATTTTGAAAGGCTGTCCCGACAGCGGTACTTAACATTCCACTATAGGCGCGTGTTGAGAAGCGAGGAGCCGGAGAGAAGTGAACCGCTGCAAACAGGTGGGAAGTCCGTCTAAACACGAGAAGTAGCTTGGTGTTCTGTTTTAAGTGGATAATAGCTGGTTTGGTGTCTATTTGACCATACATTAAACTCAAGTGTACTAACACAGCATTGGAAGCTGGTATAAAGTGGTGTTGAAAAGTCGGACTCAAATCCATTGAATCATTTGGCACTTTTCGCGGTATATTTAAAATAGTCACATAGCGTTTACAGTAAAACTCGAGATTTTACCTTATTAAAAACAATTTTGCAGCCGTCATGGTTATGTTGTTCCTATCAGCTCATTAACCTTCAGTCTGCTCGGTTGTTCGTTATCTAGAGTTATTAAGAGTTGACCTGAAGTCACTTTTCAAAGCTCCGTTTGCCATACAATACATATTTGCAAAGACTGAAAAAAAGTAAAATATGCGATTTCTGGTTTATTTGTCAGTCCTGAACAAAATGAGAATTAACCGCAAACCTTTCTTAGTTAATGTGTTTGTTAGTAAGACGTAACCATAGTTGCCGGAGTATTGTTAATGAACTACCAGTTGCACGTGAACATGTGCCGCCATACATTTATTAGTACAGCATTTCTTTGTAACGTTCAGTAAAACAAAGCTAATATTCACAGAAATCAAGCGTGTAAAATGATCTGAGGGGACCCGGGATATTGCACGTTAAAGCTATGTACATGTACAGGGGGCTTAATGGCACATTGCAGGTTTTGAGGTGAAAGGTTACTCTTCCCTGATTGGCTGACACCCATGAACTGACCCTGTTTTCATTGGTTCCTTGGTGTGGATAAAAACTGTGGAGCAGCGCCTCATTACAAACTCTCCCTGCAGCGTTAACAGTGTTCTCTGTTTTTGCAGAGGGCTGAGGATTAATGTGGTTAGTCTGATCCATAAATGCACCTTTAACACTGTGTTGGCTGATCTAACAGGGGGTTTACATCACTGTCCAAACACACCGAAACTAGCAGTTAAAACCAGTCTGTCAATAAGATGCTGTCCACTCCTCTGTGTTTTTATCACTGTCTAATCATCACACACAGGGGTCACAGGTCACTGGGGGAAAGGTGAGGGGACATAAGAACTGCTTGAACTTCTTGACTGTTTCACAGCTAGGTTGGGGTATTGGTCAGAATATGATGTTCCATACAATACTGACGCCTTCCTTGGCTTGAATACTGGTTCCTAAATGATGCATTTTAGAAAAATAATTTTCAACAATTTTCATTTCAGCAATGGTAAAATACAATACAAGACACAATGCAGTACAAGAAAATGAAAAATTACCTCATTACTAGACTGTTATTTAACTAAACTTGGCTGTTGCACCTGCAGTTTTTTCCACTCCAAGCAATTTTACAATATTTAACCTATTTACCTCAGTTTAAAGTGTCTGCTAACATATGATTAATACAAATGCGTAAAAGTTGTGTGCTTTTTAAAGTAGTGAGATTAACTTCTCAGCTAATGAAACTTAATATAAAATGACCTGTTTTTTTTTTTTTTTTTTGATGGGACATTATCAGATCAATTTGGTCAGTACCAGAAAGGGATTTAAGCAGCTTTATTTGAGCCACATTCTTTTCTGGTAGTTGAAGTTGGAGTTAATGTACAATAAGATGAAAAAAAATGCATCAAAATGCAGTGATTTATTTGAATAAAAGAGACAGACATGTGTAGTAATTACACTGCTGTACAAACCATTCTATAACAGTTAAGAGGAATGCGCTGAAACCATGTAGTTATATCCAATCAGTCTTCACTATCTTGTTGATTAATTCATTCAATCAGTTCATTCACACTGCCTGTTTTAAGAGAACCAGCCAATCAGCTCGCTCCCTGTGACTGGTGTGACCTTTGTTTGACAGATTATCTGATGTTATACATGACTTGGCAGATGTGTGTGTGTTGAGCGTTCAGTACCGGCGTTGACTGTGGTTTAGGTGTACCAGTGTGTCATCCTCCTGAGATTGGGGAAGTGGCTGGCGTGTGCGTTGCTGTAGCAGCAGTAACAACAGCAGCAGCAGCAGGATTCATATAGATGCTGTAAGGCAGGTTGCAGTCTCATCTGTCTGCTTTGAGTTACAGGTGAGTCTGGGGTAAATGGTATGAAATGAGAGACATGGACTGGTATATCATAATAGCAGCTCCACATTGTGCTTTTGGTAAGAGGAGACATGACAAATATGTCATTCTTCAGTGTGTGTGTATCTGTTTTGTTTTTTCAATCAGGCCTGATCTAGTACAGGTTTTTCCAGCTGGTGCATGTTGATGCATTTTTCCATGTCACTGATGATCAAAAAAAATCTACACAGATTGAGGCAGCGATTCATGTCAGTTGTGTCAAATCAAACTAATTCTCTTTAGTCTGATTCTTCTTCCAACTCAGAGAAACTGAAGTCGCTATAATATCACTTGCACTGCATCACATTCATACAATGTAGAATTACTGTTATGTTTTTTTAGTGTGTAATGAATTTGTCAGAGTTTCTGTCTGTTGTTGCAGGTTAATTACAAGTGACTTTTTTCCACTTGGGAAGAGTTAAAATCAAAATTAGTTGTTCACCAGGTTTTATCTAGTCAAATAAGAGGATTTCTTTTGTTTAAATGAATAGACCGCTGCATATTTCTTATTGTTTTGTTGAAAAGGAAAGGGTTCTTGAGCCCTCCATTGAACATGTTCAGTGTTTGGAGCTGACTGGTCAATTGGATGTTCATCATCACTGTAATATGAATGGTGCTGTCTGAATCATAACAGATAAGAAAAATATTTACCTGTCCCCTGCATTTACATCAATTCTTTGTGATTTTTTTTTTTGATTCAGGAGAGCACAGCAACTTTAAGAAGAAAGAAAAAAAATGTTTAAATGTAGTGGGAGCAAATTAAACTTTGATTTCTTATAGTCATAATGATTTATTTATCTCCTAAAGACCTAAATAGCTGTCACTTACCAAAAGCATCCACTGATCTAAAATGTTTGAACCATTAGTCCTATAATAAATAGAAATAATTTAGGTAAAATGCAGTTTCTCAGTTTTTGTCTGCTATTATATGACCCATTTTTACCCATTTTCAGAGGCTCCATGTGGAAACACTGTCATTTTCCACATTGATTCACCATTAAAACCCATGTAGTTTGACAATAGGAAGTGGTTATAGACACTTGGTTTTATGTTTGATTATTGAAATATTTTGCTGAAAAAGTCAGTTTTTCTTAAGTAATACCTGATTTTTGCTAAAAATGCAGAGGATAAGTTAGTAAATGGGACGGCAGAGAATAATTAATTTGGAAGTCAGTGCAAGCACAGTCTTAGGTCTGAAAGGGTTCAAGTGGTATTCTCTCTTACTGGCTGGGTATGTGTGTGCATTTCAGTCAGTACGGATGTTTATAATAATATAAGAAAAATTTTATTTACAAACACTTCACTGATCATTGTTCACTGAGCTGAGGATAGTCAGACAACTGCATCTGAGCCGAAGTAATGTATTTTTAAATTATCGGAAAAAAACAGCCATAATATACAATAAATAAATGTGTATTCTGAGCCAAAACAAGTGCTTAAAATAACAATTTGGCTCAGCAATATCAGTATTGATGAACGTGGAAAAAGTTGACATGCAAGTGATTAACGTGCATTGTCAGACAAAAAGTCTGCCAAAATTCATTACACATTGTGCAATGTAGCAGTGATACAGCATTGTGCAGAATGTGGTTCAATGTGTGTGCTCTTGTAGCAGTTTCAGTTTCCCTAACCCCTAATCATTGTGGATTTTAATCATGACAACACAGCCACATGATGCAACGGTAATGCTAGCCCACGGTTCGGTCCATACCTTAATTTTGGTTCAGTTTTGATACGTCTTGTGTGCATAAAGAGAAGTTTTTTTTTTTCTCCCCAAATTATATTTTTATTTTGCTCGTCAGCAAAAACTGAATTTCACAATAGGAACAAATTATATCACTGTACTGGACAAAATGACACTTTCTGTCCTGAACAATAGAACACTTTCTTATTCCTTGACTACTTGTACACAGTAGTTTAAAACAGGCACATGCACACATAAGGCCCAAAGGGGACTTTTTTAAAATAAATTAATTCCTGTTCTGCATAGGGACATAAAAGAAAACGGCGGTATAAAAACACCACAGTTATCTACTGTAAGCATATCTTTGTAATAGTGTGTTATGGTATTGTATGTGTGTCAGTGTGCACTGGGTTGGTACTGTGTAGACAGTGTGTTTAATTGCAGGTTGCTGGTCTAATGTACATGGGTACGAGTGGGTGCAGGTTTGGAAAAGTGGTGGACCCGTGCAGAACTCTGATCTGTGTTGGGTCTAAATCAGCTTCTCTGTCTGCTGTCTCTCACTGAGAGGCGGGACTTCCCTGTGCTATGTGCTCACAGGCATGTCCAGAGACAAAGACTTGCGGGGACCTGGACAGGCACATGCACTCAGTGGCCTGTAAAATAGTATATAAAGCACCAACGCAAAATCAATTGCAGAGTCGAAATACCACGGTACATAAGGGCGGATTGTCCCGTGCAGGATGGACTGAACAGTACACGGTTTTCCCGAGTACCGGTGCATCCCTAGTCACATGGGAAAATGTGATGATGTGATCGCTGGTGTCTCTGAGCTTGTGTTAACAACTTTGTAACTGGACCAAAGGCTGTAGTCTTGTTCCTGAAGGTTCACGTTTCCCCAAAACACCTCAGAGTGTGTAATCTGTTTCTATACACATGAGCTCTTTGGTTTGTTACCTCACCTGTGTGTGTGTGTGTTTCAGCAGTGAGAACCTTATTTTCCCCTTTCACCTGTTAGACACACACTCACCCACCATGGGAACGTTACACCTGATACCTGCTAATCTCACCACCTGTAAATCTGTAAAAAATATGTCATGTGATCTTGCTATATTCTGTGGTTAAGTCATATGAGTTGCTTCTGAACAGTGAAGCCTGTTGTTATTGCACTGTTGTAGATGTATTAAGTGCTGTAGTTCTCTAAAGTTGAGTTGGCATTGATCCCCTCCTTCTGCAGGTGCTTGACCTTCAGTGAATACATGAAAACATTTTATGTATGTGTAAAATGTGTTCCTTGAACTGTCAGCCTCTTTTAACCTAATCTGCTTTTGTCAAATTTGGCTAAATACCAATTGTGTGTGTGAGAGAATGTGGTAGAACTAATCCTTTAAGGTTGGCAACTTCACATTCAGGACACAAATTTTAACATCAGGTGAAAGATGAGTCACCTGTAAATCTATACATCCCACTTCCAGCTTGTTCAGCATAATGGGATGCAGAAAATACAGATGGTTAATGTGAGTTTGGGACATTGCCAAGAGATAATATAAGTTTACACAGCAGGTTCAGACTGAGAAAACAACAAAGAAGTCTGTGGCACTGTCATTTAAAACCTATTAACTGGTCAATTTCAGCCTGAGGTTTTCATCCGGAGGCCCAAGTTTACACAGTCACCATGGTACTGTTTCAACAAGTTCATGCAATGTCCCAAGATTTATTTTCATCATTCTTTGGACACATCAGTGATCTGACTAACTGAAACAACCCCAGATCATAACACTGCCCTGAGAGGTGCATGAAGTGATTATCCATCATGCCTAGTGCTTACAGGACAAACCTGTCTTCTCAACCTGATGTTTCCATCACTCTGGGACAGGCTCAATCTGGACTCAGACCACATGACCTTTGTCTATCGCTCCATAGTTCATTCTTAAGGCTCCCTATCAAACTGATGGTTATTTCAGAAATGAGAAGTTACTCACAGCATCAGTTAAAAGGGTTAAAGAACCCTTTATAGCTGAAACATAATCACTGCAGTAATTATCCAATTGAAGGATCTGATTTATTGGCTGAATCTTAGTGACTTTCTTTGGCTAGACAGAAAGTACTCTTTATCCAACATCCTTTACAGTGGATGCAGGCTTTGAAAACCACTATATAGTTGTGCAGTGCTTATTTCTTTGAACTTGAGCAAGATTTTAGAGTGGTTGTTAGAGCCTGGCCGATTATATTAACTTTTTTGCTGTGGAGATTTTGTCGCTCACTGCTCCTGTGTGTGTTGCCCCCCCACCCACACACACACACAAAATCATGGAATCACAGACTGCTACACCCCAACCCCGCCTCGCTCCGACAGGGATGGACTGCTTATCCCCTTGCTCCTATTCACCCCCACACCCCCCCAAGTCTATGCGCTTCCTGTCTACCTCAGTTTCATTCTGCAGGCACACCTGGGTATTAATAGTGTAGGGGAGACCGGGAACAGTTGTAACATGGATCAGGTGTAACACTGGCAATTGCTCCAATCAGGAACAACTTAGGACTCACCTAATTCACTCTGCACATGGTCAGTTTAGTTCTTAGTCCACATGGGAAGTTGTAGTGGCAGACGCATCAAAATTTGTAAGGGGATAAAGAAAAAAAAATTGAGGGAAAACATAGTTTTGTGGTTAGTAATATTTTTTGCTCTAATTATTTTTGTGATTCCATAGCTTTTGCTTTGTAGTTGGACTCATTAAAGGTAGGTGCTGCTTACATTTTAAAGAATGATTTACCAAACAATTTTTATGTCATTATAAGATATAGACTTACGTCTTTTTCAAAAGTCTGCTCTCCCCAGCATAAAAACTACCACATCTACAACCTGAGGTTCCCCAGGGGTCACATACTAGTCTATTAGAGTATTATACAGCATTTTAAAGATGTCAGTAGTCTTTGTGAGAAACAAAGATTTATGCAACTGTTAATCCACATGTCCACAATTATCTAATATAAGATTATTATATGCTGTGTTTATCAATGTTCTTATTTCATATATCGGCCAATATATCAGTTATCGGCCAATATCAGATATCAGCCGATATATTGAATATTGGCTGGGTTTTTTTTAGCCCCCAATATCAGTATCTGCATCGGTCCAAAAAATCCCATATCAGTCGGGCTCTAGTCTGTGTACTTAGTAATCCAATATGACAAGATGAAACTCTGATATGTGATAGCGTTGACCATTATTATGAAGTGTTCACATTAGCTACAGGTCATCTGCTAACATTGACCCCAGTCACTAGGTAGCATATAACCACTGAATAAAACAAATGAAATGCAATATTGGCAACATATGTTGAACTCAGATTGTTTGTCGGATTTTTATATTTTTGTGATCATCACAATTCTTGCTTTCAGTCTGACATGTTTATTGCACATAATAAACATAATGTGGAGACTGGAATGAATAAGATATTTTTCTATCAGTGATATTTTCACTTGAGGTTTTCACTTGAGGCTCAGTATGGTCGGTCACCTGTTCACATACTGAGTGTGAATGCCTGATACAGTTCAGACACTGAACGTGTTTGTCCCAGATGCTCTTATGGTCACGGTAAAAGTACAATTTAGCAGTTTATTGGTGCTTTAGTAAAGTTTATAAACTGTCTGGAATTCCTCTTACAAAAGTATTTCTCTGTGATCTTTGAGTGCAGTTTGAGACTGTTCAGAGTTTTTGCTTTTTTAACATTAATATCCTTCCCTGTGCTCACCTAATGTCTCCATTTCAGGAGTGAACTTTGCTGCAAGATTTGTGGCAACAATAACACTGTGTCAGTCATGATTTAATGTGCAACTTTTTTCAAGTGTGAAATGGAAACTTAAAGCCATCATAGCTCATCCAGTGAAAATGGCCTAGCTAGAAACCTTAGGTTTCCAAAATATGAACAATCTTTGCATATGTTTTCAGTAGGGATGTAGACAATTAATCGACTATCGATTAACTGTCGATAAGAATTTGCTCAATTAAATTACATTATTGAAATCTCCCTCCATCATGTCAGAAAAAAGTCAGAAATGCTCATTTCTTCATTTTGTTCTACTACATAAAGGTCATTGCTGGTACTGTATTCAATGGTACAATTAATCCATCATTAAGGAATATTACATGCTTTTTTTCATGAAGTATATAAACAATATTTAGCTTTTATTCTTATAGACACTATTGAAAGAAAAATTCAGGTTCTCAGGAAAATCGTCGCTTATCAGTTAATCATTAGATCAATAAGGTCAATCAACTAATGATTAATGAATCAATAATTTGCATCCCTAGTTTTCAGTGAAAGCTACTTTTAACAAGGTTGTAGAGCCACTTGTTGAAAAAACATATCAGGTTCAAATGCATATTTACTAAGCTTGAATAACTATTGAAAAAGCTGTATTTTTCTGCCTGTCTAGGTCCTCTCCTGGCCTGCATCTCTCCACACACTCCACTCTGTAACACGGGTCCACTGTCCACTCATACCACACCACAGGCATCATGCTGAGTTCAGACTTCCTGCAGAAGCTGGGGCTGACAGATGGGGAAGATTTCAGCCAGTATTTGAGGAATCTGTCCACCCCCACATTAGTCAGCATGGGGGCCATGGCAGCTGCAACCACATACTACCTAGCGACGCGGCCCAAGGCCCTCCCACCAGTGTGCGACCTCAGCCTGCAGTCTGTTGAGGTTCAGGTGAGTTGGAGAGCAAGTGTCCGTCAGTAGGTGAAAAGTGGTTGAAACATACCAGCTTTTTTTATTTAAATATACCTATAAATACTAAATCTAGTGGTTTCTTAATTTTAACAGAGCTGTGTATATTTGCGTATTTACATTGTTATGCTGTTACAGCAAAGTCAGTTTAATTGTCGCATCAAACAGTCACACCCAGCCCACTGGCATCTGATGTGAGAATACTGGGTGGGGTGTACATTCCAAACAATAACACCTGCAACAGTCCACGCTGCTACTATTAATACAAGTACTATGACTATATGACTAAACGTGCAGGTTTTTAAATCAGGTCAAAAACAAGCAGAGTCCATTTCATTACAGCTAGTGTTCAGTGAGTAAAATGGAATGTGCTCACACTGGATTTAATGTATTTGAGTCCTCTCTCCACCAGCAAATACAGCTTTTCTATTTTTTTCTCTTAGCCACTTAGTTAACCAGTCCAGAATTAAGCTAAATTTAAACTGCAGGAGTGGCTAAAGTTTGTTGGACTTTGGCATAAACTTTTCTCACTTCTTTTTCTCTAATTAGGGAGAGGATATGGCACGGCGTTCAGTGCTGCTCAATGGAGACAGTCACATGACTTACTTGTACAATGATGCCAAAACAATGTACGAGTTTTTCCTCAGAGGGGCCCGCATGTCCAGTAAGTCATAAAACATGATTGTGAGTGTGTTTAAATGACCTCTGGAACCAACAAGAAGGAACGCAGTAACTGCAAGAGACGTTCAGTTTTTGTTTTACTGTCCTCTCTGATGTGGTACTTTTTAGACAGATGATCATCTGAACCAAAGAACTTCAGAATGGAAACCTTTTTTTGTAGCAAAAGATAGAAAGTTTGTTTAGGGCTGCTTATTGTTCAGAAACATTTGGTACCAGTGACATTAGTGACGCCTTTAGCTTTTACATACTTTTTAGCAGTTTTTTATTGGAAATGACAATGCACCTTATGGTACTGATCTGCAAATTTTCACCTCATTTATATTTTTATACAATAAAAACATTTTATAAAGAAAATATGTATGTACAGTGGCTTGCAAAAGTATTCTTACCCCATGAGCTTTTCCACATTTTGCCATGCAATGACCACAAACAAATATATTTTATTGGAATTTTATGTGAAAGACCAGCACAAAGTGGCATACAATTGTGAAGTGGAAAGTAAATGATA
>JAPQRP010000002.1:1989186-2006736 GCA_037367295.1 Apogon hyalosoma
AAAAGGTGGTTCCACAAAGTATTGACTCAGGGGGGCTGAATACTTTTGCACACTGCCCTTTTCAGTTTTTTATTTGTAAAACAAATAAGTCATGTATCGTTTTCTTTCTACTTCTCAATTCTATGCTACTTTGTGCTGGTCTTTCACATAAAATTTCAATAAAATATATTTATGTTTGTGATCATAATGTGACAAAATGTGGAAAAGTTCAAGGGGTATGAATACTTTTGCAAGCCACTGTATACAGAACTGTGCAAAAGTCTTAGGCATCCTTCAGCCTTGTTCTTTGAGGAAGACTATGACCACACATAATGCATTTCTCAGGCTTTGTAATAATATATGCACACATAGAATACACAGCAAATACATGAATAGTATTAAAAATGCATTTCAGATAAAAGGATCAAAGACCATAAAAGCCTTTGGGACATTCTGAAGGTGTGTAACAACACACAATTATTGAAGAAAACATCCATTTGACCCTAGAGAGTTGATGATTAGCTTAATCCAAATTGAGTCACACTAAGTACTGACTTTACTTGCAGAAGCTGTTTGTGTGTGTGTTTGTGTATTTTAATACTGTACGCATATTTCTTGTCAGAAATAAAGACATGGCCATTACAACCCTGCAAACATATAAACGCTGCTTAGACTTTTGCATAGTACTGTGTACATGCATTACCACATTGTAATTTAAATTGTCTGCCTCTGCACTTTTTTTCCTCTTGCAACAGTTTTACAAAAAAAAAATACTTACCCCAACTCAAAGTTGTCTGTTATTGTACAACATATGTTAAAACATTAATGTATAAAATCATTTAAAAGCTGTACATGCTGCACTGATGCAAAGGTTTTGAAGTTTTGTATCAAACAGAATTTTTTTTACCTATCAGGAAGCATCCCAGTCTGTGCTCACAGCAACATATATTATTGGTGTCTGGTAAACCCATGAAGGTTGCACATGAATTGAAAGACACTATTTGAAGGCATCAAGTCAACAAATAATTAAGGCAGCTTGTCTTCAGTTTTAGTAAAACAGTAGCTACAGTGGAAGATGCTGAAAAAAATGATCATTTAATTTTTCCCCACCCCTGGATTCTTGCCCCATCTTTTTCTCTATTCTTTGATCTTTTAGATTACGGTCCGTGTCTGGGGTCCAGAAAACCTAAACAGCCATATGAATGGATCTCCTACAGAGAGGTAAGAGTTCCTATAAGCAGCTTGTCTTGTAAAACACACTGACATGCAGCTGAAGGGTGGGAGAGCAGAGTGTTTTTAGCTGACACACAATTCTGTTTGTTAGGTAATGGAGCGAACGGAGAATTTGGGTTCAGCATTTCTTCACAAAGGACACTCGAAGACCACTGACCCTTACATTGGCATCTTCTCTCAGAACCGACCTGAGGTACAATGCTCTGAGGTTTAACTGTATCCAAAATAGAAGTGCTTTAACTGGACAGATGGTGTCAGTATCATAAATATTTCAGCTTATTGTGTTGATACTGTGTCTTTGTCTTCAGTGGACCATTGCTGAAATAGCTTGTTACACCTACTCTCTGGTGTCAGTTCCTCTCTATGACACACTGGGAACAGAGGCCATCTCCTACATTATAGATAAAGGTACAGCAGCAGCAGAAATACTAAAAATAGGAATGTCCCATGTTTACCAGGCCTCTGTTGAACATACATGTACAGTAACACTCATGCTGTGACCTGCTCCTTATCATGTCTGTGCAGCTTCTATCTCAACCATAGTGTGTGACGTGGTGGATAAAGTCGAGATGGTGTTGGAGTGCATTAAAGACAGACAACACTCGGTGAAAACCATTGTTTCAATGGAGATGCCCAGCGCCGAGCTGGTCAGCAGAGGCCAACAGGCTGAAATCCACATCATCAGCCTGAAGGACATGGAGGTTTTCTCTTCTACTCTTCTATCAGTCCTTTGTCTTCTGCTTTTCACATGCACTGATTTGTTTTCTCTTTTCTTTGTCAGTCATCTCTTAGTATCCTTGATATTTAGCTTTTTGTTTTTTCTTGGTTTATGTGTTTTTTCTGTGTCGTCTCTCTGAAGTTATCCTAATATTTTGTGTTTATCCCTTAGGTGATTGGCATGAACAACCATCAGCCTCCAGTGGTGAGTAAATATTGATTTCAGGGTTTCTGTGGAGCTCAATGAAAGCCTAGAAATATTTTTTTTAAAAAAACAGGTGGATTATAAAGTTAATACAACAAAACAAAACCTATATGGGACTGTTACATTAAGCATTAATGCAAGCCGTTCATTGCATGGGACATCATTATGGACAGGAACTACATTTTGAGTTGAACTTTAAATTATATTTGAATAGTCTTAATATCTGCTGTTACTTTTTTCCACTCAATAAATGAATCAGTCATGCACTGTGTGATATGTGTTAATGTTTGACCATTGTCATCTCTCCAGCCTCCATGTCCTGAGGACCTGGCGATCATCTGTTTTACCAGTGGAACAACAGGTGCACAAGTCTGTCATTATTATTTGACAAACATACAGGATCTGTCAACCCTATGTCAAGACCTTGAGAAACATGGTCTTGGTTCAATACCGAAAAAATCACCAAACCACAAAATTTTCTGAACTCTAACCGAATGATGGCCTAAACTTGTGTTTCCCAAACACAGTCACATACCAAAAGTAGGTTGTGGAGGGGCTTTTATAAGTTCCAGGTAAAATGAAGACCAACTGTGTTTGAAACTGTTGACCTCACTAGTGGTGTGTGAAATGCAGAGGATGGGTGTTTGTTGTAAAAGTCATTACAAGACAAAATTAACAAAACAAGATGGAGATGATGTAAAAGTCATGGCAAAAGTACTGAAAACATAGCCCAAGAGAAAAATAAAATCAGAGCTATCAAGGTTAAAATTACTTTTAAAATGCATTAAATGATGAAATTATATGAAAGCAATATCAACTTTGTGTAAAAGACACAACAGGGCAAAAAAAAGAGATAAAAAAACATAACAAAAAAAAGAGAGCTCTACACAGAAAAATTCTGGTAATACATGAGGTGTTTGTGTATAGGTTTGGGTCCTGAGAAGATGCCAAGTTTTAGGTCTGGAGCTTAAAAAGCTGGATAACCACTGACCTAAAATACCTAAAACTGATAGAAGTCGGGATCCAAACTTTGCCCCAGATCTCTCATCCATCACCTCACATGCATCTTCAGGCAACAAAAGCACCTTCTTCAACAAATTTGTTTCAGTGTAACAAAATAAAAAGCACTAATGTATTGAGTTTATTTGCTAAGGAAACTCATTTCTGCGTATTTTATATGGGTCTACCCTACTGAAGATATTCGTTTTGTCTGTTTTTATATGTGTGCATACAGGACACCCAAAGGGAGCTATGCTGACACATGGTAATATCGTGTCCAACTGCTCAGCTTTCATCAAAATAACAGAGGTAAGGCACTGATGTGATGCAAATTCATTGTTAATGTTTTATGTTTTGCCCCTTACAGATTGTTTTATTCATTGCTGGTTATTAAATTGCAATAATACCTAAAATCCCTGTGTTTAAGTGCATGTGATACTTATAAAGTTGCTCACTTCAGTCATTAGCTCTTTGCAGCAAAGTGAGTTACTATATTTACTAGCCCAACATGACATTTTACTTCCCACAAGCAAGTTTGAAAGCCTTATTCTACTGCAATATTGTAACCATTATGAAAAATATCTTCCCTGTGACACAACATAATCTCAGTGATGCTACTTTGTTGCTGTTTTTTAATATTTTTAACAGAACACCAAATGGTTGAATTTGTAGATTCGCTGTTCTTTTGGTTTGAAATTATCTCGCACAAATGTACAAAAACAAAGAGGAAGTGGTAATGGATATATAAGGACTAAGCACAAAAGGAAAAAGGGAACTATTTAAACCCCAAACTGCAGGAACTGGACCTAACAACTCATACAAACAGGAACAGTGAAGGACATTTGATGAATTCTGTGCTGTCTCTCTAGTCTTACAGTAGGACCACCTCAGAAGATGTTATGCTGTCTTTTCTGCCTCTGGCCCACATGTTTGAGAGAGTGGTGGAGGTACAGCGTCTGTAACCACTAACTAGCCCCCCTCCCTGTCTGCGTCTGTGTGTATCTCCCTGTCTGTTTGCACGTGTAGGTTAGCTGTCCCATGCGTCCCAGTGATGTCCATATTTCCTACCTCCCCTTGGCTCATATGTTTGAGAGAGTTGTACAGGTATGTTCCCTTAGCTCCCATAGTGGCCCTTTGTGATCAGTCCACATCATTGTGTTTCAACTGTTTGCTCTCTACTCGTGCTGACAGGGAGTGATGTTAGCACACGGAGCCCGGATTGGGTTTTTCCAGGGAGATATTCGTCTGCTAATGGACGACCTGACTGCTCTGAAACCCACTGTGTTTCCTGTGGTCCCCCGACTCCTTAACAGAATGTATGATAAGGTGGGTCATGCTCTGCTCAGCCTTATTTTCCAGTCCTCCTTCAGTTGTAATGTGGTTCCCTCTAAATCTTTGCATTGGTATTGCGTAGATCTTTGGGCAGGCCAACACCCCGTTGAAGAGGTGGGTGCTGGGATTTGCCTACAGACGGAAGGAGGCAGAGATGATGAAAGGCATTGTGAGGCGAGACAGTATCTGGGATCGCCTCATCTTCAGGAAGGTTCAGGTAAACTGAGGCAGCACACAGACTTTTGGTATTTACAGGTTTGGTTATATGCTACTTTTAATAATGAGCATATTCAACTAAATCAACCAGCTTATACACCACAATAACAGTGCAGAAGTTCTCTTTAGGATGAGCTGACAGCATTTATGTAAATTTGGTCAATTCAGACAAAAGAAAAAATAAGCCAACATCGCCATAGGTTTTACAAAACAAGCTAAAAGCTGGGCAGAGCTTACAGAGAGGTGCCAAAAACAAGTTATAAAACCTGGAAATTTAACAAGTAAGAGGACAAAAAAATGTGCAACTGAAACAATCATGACACTGCTCTTTTGGCACCAATACAATTTTGATTAGTAATTTAAGTACTAGAAACAGTGGTATGCCACCACAGGTCTGTCATTTCAGACTGCATGATGCAGTATTTTAAAATTATGCAGCAACAAGGATCAAAATGTAAATCGTCAGCCTCATAGCATTATTGCCTAAGTCATATGTTTTCAGGTCATGGCCGATGATGAAAAATGAAGCAACAGTGTTAGGAGAGTAAAGTTACGCAGATATCACAATTTGGCCAAAAATATGACTTGGATAATTATGCTATGAGGTGGCCGTGGTATAAGTGATGACTGACGTCTTAAAGTCAACCATGTATGATGGGTCTTGGAGCTATAGTTAAAAGCATCATTACTACTGACATTATGTTCTTCATCTTAACCTGCTTGAAATAATTACAGGTAATGTTAAGTAAATGACATTATTTTACTTGAGTGAAAGTGCTGTTAAAGGGTTACCATGTCTGACTACCTAGTCAAAAAAAAGTCCCTACATGGATTTATCTCATCAAATAGTTTAGAGCCTTCCATTGGAGAATTACTGCAGTGATTACCATGTTTCAGATTCTACAAGTTCTTTCAACCTCCCTCAGTTCTGAAACCAAAGAAGGATAGCATTAACTGAGCCAGATATTGCTTTGAATGTGGCTTACACTTAATTATGCAAAATTAGCAAACTGAGTCCTACTAGTGTACACAAAATATTAAATGACTGCTATTGGTCCCCTGTGAACAATTATCTGGACAGCTATTTTCTAAGAATTGAGGTTGAATTAGTTCTTTAAATGTGACACAAGCTTTACTTTGTTTTCACCTTTAGCCTCTCTTGAATGAGATGTGAATTCAGAAACATTTACTGTAGATCAAGTGTGTCAGTTTTTGTTTTTAATCCAGTTCTGTCACATTTCATTAACAATGATTGTGGAATGAGTAAATGGCATTTTTTTCCTGGTGAAGGCACATAGTTCCTGGTAGATCCACATAGTCAAAGTGAAATCACTTTTTTTTTAATACCCCCCCACCCCTAAAAAAAACGTAAAAGCATCCAAAAATTCTGCTTCTTAAAGTAAAAAAGTACTTTTAATTCCGTTCAGCCCGGCTGGTATATTTTTACAATGTAAATCGGGTTATATTGATGTAGTGTGATGCCCTCTGCAGGCCAGCCTTGGAGGTCGTGTGCGTCTCATGATAACCGGAGCAGCTCCCATCTCTCCTACTGTCCTCAGTTTCCTCAGAGCTGCAATGGGCTGCCAGGTAATACAATTCACTTCCTTATCCATACTCCCACAACTGGAAAAAATATTTTGGGTATTATTTTCTATTTATAAATCTAATATTAACCATGTTGTCTTTTTTTTTTTTTTTTTTTTTTTTTTGGCTCAGTTCTATGAAGGCTATGGCCAAACTGAGTGTACTGCTGGATGCACCATGACCCTGCCTGGAGACTGGTCTGCAGGTACAAAACACTTTTTTCCTCAAAAAAAAAACCAAACCTACTCAAGTGAAGTACCATACTTTCCGGACTATTGGCCGCACCTGACTATAAGCCACACCCACACTTCACGCTGCCATCTCCAACATCTCACTGTCGATTCAGAGATGCCAAGCTTACATCGAGCAGCTCTATTTCCTTTGACAGCTGGATTGATCGTTAGCCAGTGAAACATAAATTAGCTGCATCATTGTTTGAGCTGCGGGTTTCACAGCGAGTGAAAAAGTAGCGGCTTATAGACCGGAAATTACAGTTTTTATTCACCTGAACTAACTACCCACTAACTAAACTATTATCACATGTGTAGAGTCACTGATTTGTTGGCTTTAGAAGTGTGTAACCGGACTTTGTGTGAGCAGGTCATGTGGGAGCTCCTCTGCCCTGTAATTTGGTGAAACTAGTGGATGTACCAGAGATGAACTACCTGGCTGTGAATGGAGAGGGAGAGGTGAAACAAAAAACAAGCACACCACCACAGCCATTTAAACACTTTAGAAAGACTTATCACTCACTTGTCCTTCACATTTGTATGTGGGATCCAGGTCTGTGTGAAGGGCCCTAATGTGTTCAAGGGGTATCTGAAAGACCCAGAGAAGACCAAGGAGGCCATCGACGAAGATGGATGGGTCCACACCGGAGACATCGGGAAATGGCTCCCAGTGAGTGGAGATATTTCACACATAACTTTGCTTTTCAGTTTGATTAATTTCAGGTTTATTCTGGTTTCTGTTCACCTATATCAACACACATGGTCCATTAGAAAAAACATACAACACAACCAATGAATAATGCATACATAAAAACAGTAAGACAGACATAGCAATGTCAACACCAGATTGCTCAATAAAACCACCTCAGTAATAGTAATTGTAGGCAACCTGAAGCCTGTGTAAGTTTCCCTTTTTAATTTTTGCCTATGTGGAAGCAGTCGAGAGAGGAGTGTAGTCACAGGATGACAACCATGGTTTGTGATGTGGAAGTATGTTGGGGTGTAATATCACTGATGGCCACTTGATTCTGACTAACAAATCCTGTTTCTGTTCAATTACTGGTAACTTCTGTCCATAAACATTAAGAAAGGTTTTTTCCCAGTACTCATTGGGTCTCATTCACTTTATTTGGACCCTCTAATAAATGCTTTGCTGATCCTTTTCAAGAGGTTTTTGTTAATAAGTTACACTAAGAAGGCTGTCAGTGAATTTTTCTGTGCAAATGTTTACTGAAATTTACCAGTACTAAATTAAAAGGTTGAAAGTTGAACTTGTTTTATTATCCCTGTAGGGAAATTAGGTCATTTCACCTATCTTAATACACATACAGTACCTAGCATTAGCACATAGCACTCATTAGGAGCAGTGTGCTGCCATTGAAGATGTTTAGGGACCACCTTCAGATCTTCATCAGTACCTTAGTCAAGGGCACTGACAGGAAAAATCAACCAATATGTGCCTTTTTTTAATGGTGTGGAACAGAAACTGGACCTGAACCTTCTTGCTGTGAGGTGTAAGTACTAACCACTACACCAGGGGTGTCAAACTCTGGTCCTTGAGGGCCGCTGTCCAGCATGTTTTAGATGTTTCCCTCTTCCAACACACCTGATTCAACCACATGGCTCATCATCAAACATCCCCAGCAGTCCTCCTTTATTGTATAATAATGTGTGTCAGCTAGCTTGCTGTATGTTTTCAATATTTTGCTTGTAGCTCACATTAATTTTAGCAATTTAACATCTGTAACCTTTGCTAGTTCGGTCATGGTTGGATGATGTTATCAGTTAGATGACATTAGAAGTTTTATCCCTCATACAGTACTTCCCTGGTTCCACCCTCTTGTCTAAAGACGGTCATATCTGCTCCCAAAAAGCAGATAAAGCAGCAACTTAATATGCCAAACGTAAGGCTTCAAAATAAGTGCCATATGTCCCAAAAAACATGTTAACATGGTCATAACACATGCACACATTTGCCAACATGCCACCTTGAGCATACACACATACAGTTGATGCACGCCATTGTCTTCAGACATTGCCCTGCAATGAGGTTCCACAGATAATGTTTTTATTACAAACTAAGGACTGGCATTGTAATTACTTTTGGAAGTCATATAATCAAGTCAGTTTAATTCAGTTAGTCATGATGTCATCAAAACATTATTATAGTAGTAGTAGTAGTAGTAGTAGTAGTAGTAGTAATGATTATAATGACAATAAAATAAAAAAACTGACCAAGGAGTGGATGAATTGCAACTATGCCATTTTATTATAAGACTTTTTCCAGACTTAACATATATACTTGAAAGGTCGCACCAGAAACATTAGTTCTGCATCACCGTGAAGTAAAACATGCATCTCCACCCACTGTACCACCACACCAAATATGAATCAGTCATCTCTTCTAAAAAGAAGTCAACTATGCCTTCCATTTTGACTTCTCAACTAATCAATTATTTGTGCACATTCCCATTTTCAAACTTGTTGCACTTGTCTGACAATGGGCTGAGGGCCTTTCCCCCTGGTTCTAAATATAACACATCCTGTCTGCACATAATCAGAGTGTAGATTCAACCGTTGTTGATATTCAGCCAAACATACAACCAGTTCTGCAGCCTCTTAGTGACTTAGTAAATCTATAATGTAACCATTACAGAAGTTAGATGAAAGCTTTGCCTCATTTGGCCTTTATACTCTGGTAGTTGTACCAGTATACCAGGATTCTTATCAAACTGTCAGACACACCCCCTTGGACTATATTGAGAAAAAACTTTTAGTGAATTAACTTTTGAGCCTTTGAATTATAATTGCACATTATAAGATGAAGTGTAATAACTTTCCACTTCATTATGCAATAACAACACATTTTTTGTAAAACAACTGGAATGGAGTGTTTAATATATAACATCACAACTACACTTTTTGATAATCATTTTGGGATAAAATCTTGTCAAAAGATCCTTGGAAATATAATCCACACTACTGAAATAAAAGGCTGAAATTTTTCCAGGTCAATTTTCAATATGTGGTTCCTGAGTTGGGCTGTTTTTTTTTTTTGTAAAAATAAAAAAATCTAAAAAACTGAACTTGATGCTTTATTTATATTTCATGTCTTGAATAAATCCTGAATACCTGAATATTTGTGAAATTTAATTTAGCTATGTCAGTATAACGTGTGCACATGAAGACTTTTTTGTTGGTTATTGCACATTAGACTAATTTACAATTTAATCATAAAACATTGTCATGTAAAATGCAGTTGTGTTTTTGTAAGAGACAGCAAAATGCATTGAAATATATTACTCAGTTTTATTTGTAGAGCCCTATGTCACAACAAGGTTGACTCACAGGGCTTCACAGAATTAGTTGGATATAAACAAACAGTCAGTTGTTATGGTATGTACTAGTGCGTTGACCCGTGGTTCCCCACGGGTCATATTAACACTGATATCTAGGGACTGAAGTTAATAAATACGTCGTTCCTGTTTGTACCATCATTTCCTGTCATGCAGTGTGGTACTGTGCTTCCGGGTCAACAGAGCTATGATTATAAGGCTCTTGTATTCCAGAATGACTATCTCCCAAGATATTGGTCCTATCAACTTGTCAAGATTTTTAATGTAGAGATGGGACTATTCCTCAACTGTAGGTACCAAACTGGTCAGTTAAAAACATCTCAATTTCTCAGAACTACGCAGATACACACATGCACGCTCTGAGACCTTTCACTGTTATGATATAGATTACAAAATATGCAATAAGACAACCACCAAGTGAAAATTAGTTTTAGTTCTTATTGCTGTATGGAGTGTGCTTTCTGTTAACCTTTTTTTTTTTTTTTTTTGGCTTAACCAGTGAACTTCATGTCTTTGTTATGTTATCCATTTTGGAATGGAAGCAAAGTGACTTTTATTGTTTTGTGTTGCTGTCTTTATCACCCTTTATATGTTGAAACATTAACTGTGGACAGACCAGTTTGCTTTGTAAAAGGATGCCCAAACACCTGGAGCAAGAGAGAATAGTTGGTAAACCAGAAAGGTTTTGGATACTGTCTTCTATGCAGGAGAGACAAACAAGCTCAGGGTTTGTAAAGAAAATAAATGACAAGTTTGTCGCAGCTGGTTCAGAGTTAAAATGATCTCTTTTCCTGAAATGGAAAACCCAGATTTTCAGTCAAGGTTAATAGAGTTGCCATTAACCCCATTTCCTGGGATTGGGCCCGTGATGCTGTGGCATATGTTCCAGTTTTTTGTTGTTTTTTTTTTTTTTTTAAATAGAATACAATGCAATGGAGTAGAGCTTAGTGTCATTGCAAAACGCAATTGGTATGGTGCAGTGAGATTTTGCTTCCAGTTCTGTAGAATGCCTAATATAAAAATGGTCAAACAATATGTAAATGTAAATAGAAAGGGAACTAAGGGCAATAAATGTACTGTATGGACAGAAATAGAAGTATGAATATGACTAAAATGGCTGTAATTCTCCTGACATCTAGCTGTTTTTGGCTTTGGCCCTGGTTATAGACACTATGAGGATTATGAACCCTTTCTTTGTCCATGTCCACAGAATGGCACTCTGAAGATTGTGGACAGGAAGAAGCACATCTTCAAGCTGGCTCAGGGCGAGTACATTGCTCCTGAGAAGATCGAGAATGTTTATATCCACAGTGATGCAGTTGCTCAGGTGTTTGTGCACGGAGACAGTCTGCAGGTAGGTGGTGGAGGACACTCAGGCTGCTCAGTGTCACATTCCTTTTCATAATACTGATAAACATTTCAGCATGTCATACAAGTCTTTGTGTGACTTCATTTTATTCAAATTCAGGCGTGTCTGGTAGCAGTGGTTGTTCCCGATCCTGACTTCCTGTGTAGCTGGGCCAAGAGGACACTGGGACTGGAGGGGACTTATCTGGAACTATGTGGCAGAAAGGTAATGCGCAATTAATTATGCAGTAGCTCAAGACTTCATTCACTGTTTCCTGTCACACAGGTTTATTATAATGTGTTTAGTGTAGGACTACATGTCTTGTGTTAAGGAAAGAAAAAAATTATCTGCCAACAGAATAAGCACATTTTGTTTGAACTCTTAAAACTGGAATAAAAGCCTAGCTGCTGACAAAACTGATAAAAATGCAGTTCTTTAAATTATGTTTAATACAAGCAAAAAAAACATCCAAAAAGACCTAACATTCTTAAACTGAGAAGGTATACAAGTTGTCTTATTCTTAAATTGAGCAGGACTATTTTGTTCCTTTGCTGGGATAAGAGTCTTTTTCTGCAGCGCTACAATTATCTTTATTGCAGTTGTGACAAATCATTTCTTCACTGTAAGGATCTTATGTGTCTTCCTATAGGAAGTCAAACAGGCCATCTTGGATGACATACTGCGACTCGGCAAGGAAGGAGGCCTTAAGTCATTTGAGCAGGTAGAAAAGTCACTTAGGAATTAAGCATCTTTATTGAAATGTAAACTTTGGTGAGTTCTAAGGAAACTCGCTCTTGAAGCACAAGAAGTTGCTTCACTGGATGTTACACGTTACTGTCCCCTTTACGTCTTATGTTGTTTTTCAGGTGAAGGCCATCCACATCCACACTGAGCTGTTCTCCATCCAGAACAACCTGCTCACTCCAACCATGAAGGCCAAAAGGAACGAGCTGCGGCAACACTTCAGAGTGCAGATCGACGAGCTGTACGCCATGATCAATGTGTAGAGTTGAAGGACATGGGAGAGCCAAATGAAAGCTCAACTAAAAGGTTTTAGATTAAGAGCAAGAGGAGACTGAGGCCAAACGCACAAGATGTCTAATCAGATCAACCATTTTATTTCTAATGGCCAGTAGTAGTTTTACAGAATGTGATGAATTCAAAGCTGTTGTAACAGCATATGACCAATGAAACGTAGACCACTCCACTGAAAATGTGTCATTTAGACAGGATAGAATTTATTCATGCAGAACTTGTGTGTCCATAGCTGAGGTAGTCATGAGATGTACACTCTGTCGTGTTGGGGCATCTGCAACTGGATTTTAAAAACAAATTCCACATTTCTGTTCTAGAAGAGCAGATTTCTCAGGTTTTTGACATCATGAACCACATACACACATCCTCCCATAAACACATCATACACGTATGAACTTCAGGGATGAAAAGGGAAAGTGAGACCACTGAAACACCTTCATTCTGTCAGGATTTAGTTGTACTTTGTAATCCAAACTACATCACCAGCACAACTTCAAGATTTTCTTTTCTTCTTTGGAAGTCAATTTTTATTTTGCTCTGTTTGTCCTATGATGGTGTAGAAGTGTGTCTCACTGAGATATGAAATCCCAAATAGATTGAGGGATTGTTTTCTGTTGGGTCCTCTGTTTTTATGAATAAGCTCAGGTCCACTGGGATTCTGGGGACCAACAGAATGAGCCATATCAAAGCAAACTGAAACACAGCTCTCCTCAGGGCATTTAGGTGCTCGAGCAGTGAGGGAGTGGGGAAACAGTGTAAATGTCTTAAATTATTTATATCACCGGATGGGAAGAGATTATCTGTTTAAATGAATACAATTTCCAGATAGGGTAAAATGATACATTTCAAGCTAATGATCACAGCCTGAATGAGATCCTTTTGGATGTCTGGGATATGATTTTATGGAAATGCATTGTCTGTGGTTTTCTATAATTGTTCTTTTCTGATTTGTAAAAATTAAAGCTAAGCTACACAAAAGGATGTCTTTTTTCCTACTTTTATCTTTATAAATTTGTATGCAAGTATGTATGTAACAGAAATAACTCGTTTCGTTGCCTGCTCAGACGAAGTAAAATTGAACCTTTTCAGTCTCCGTAGCCCCAATATGGTGAATTAAATAGGGGTTAACACAGCACGATATTCAGTGTATGCGTCCGTTATAGTAAACTTTATCCGCAGAGTATATTGCCACATTTATTATTATTAAGTAAATAATTTAATTCAAACAACAGAATGTCTAAATTTGTGTTGCTTTTGGTTTTGATCAAAGTTTCAACCAATGAACCCCCCCCCTATATGAAATGGTACAATCCGGAAGTTGGCAACATTTTGCGGGAAATTTGGACAGGTCGGAGTGTTTACAAAACAACCTGTGATTTGTCTAAGATAAACCTATTTTACAATGAGGTTAGTATTCAGTAAGTCTAAAAATTAATCTATTCTCTTAGTCTATATTTTAGATTTTACACGCCTCTCATGTCATCGCATTTTTCTAAGGTTAGAAATGTCACTGAAGCAACACTCATTAACGCGTTAAGTTAGCAATGCTACATGTGTTTAACGCTAAGATACAATAGTAAGATAGAATAGTTAATGTGGTGTTGATGCTTTATGAGACTTAAACATACTTTCATCTTTAACATGTTAAGAATTATATTTTAAAATATAAATTCTATTTGACTGTGGCTACTTATTAGATAAGTGGTAACATTGCCTAAACCGGGTCAGCAACCCTGGCCCTGGAGAGCCACTGTCCTGCAGGTTGTAGACGTATCCCTCTTCCAACACACCTGATTCAAATGATCAGCCTATCATTAAGCTCTGCAGAAGCCTGATAATGACCATCAGGTGTTCTGGAAGAGGGAAACAGCTAAAACATGCAGGATAGTGGCTCTCTAAGACCAGGGTTACTGACCCCTGGTCTAAACCAGTAGCTGTTGACAGTGCCCTGTATCATGGTAGCTGTCAGTGACACATTTGCACTTAACTTTATCAAAGCTGTCAAAAGATTAGCAGTGATGGAATCATTAAAAATGTTGTCAATCGAATGTGAGAAGGAGAATGACCATGAAAGATTCTGAGTCATCTGTTTGCACAGTACTAAAAAGACCACAAGGGGCAAAAAGGTGAAGGCAGTGGCACCTCAAAATCCACCGGATGTTAATCAGGTGAGTCCATCACAGGTCAGTATGAAGTATCATATTATTAAGCAAGTGGAATTCGATTTATTTAGTTTAGATATATTATATTATATTATATTATTGTTGATTCAGCAGGAACATTGCACAACATATATTCTATTGATATAGCGAAAAGCTACTTTTATGTCGGTCCTTTCATGGCAGAATGTTCCATTTAAAGTTGACACTGATGAACTTGGGAAGTTCTCTTTACGTGTCTGGTGAAAGCATGCCTTGCATCTTTGTGAAAATGTGATATGTCTACACAGAGATATTACTGTCTTTTTACTAATAAATAGAAAGCAGCAAGGTAATTACCCACCACAATGGCATCTGCTTCTTAGTTTAAGGATACATATTTTAAAATGTCTGCAAAATATATGGAGATTCTCTTGTCTGAAAATTGTGTAAAAAGCCTAAATGCTCAACAAAATTTAAAGTGAGTCCTGTTTGTTCCTGGTATAATATATAATGAGAATTGTGATTGTGTTTGTCCAGGCAAATACACTATTACACACTCATACACTGTATATGGATGATGGATGTCAAGAGTTCATGTAAAAAAATTAAAAAAAAATTACTGCGCATGGCTTACTTTTTCCATGAATTTAAGTAGTGAGATAAATATGAGTTACAACAATATAAAATGCAAGTATTACATCTTTGTGTAAATGTCCAGAACAGGTAGCAGAAAATATCCTGTGTACTGATCAGTTCTTTATTCACTTAATCTATTTCAAATAAGGAATGTGAATATTTATTTTCATTACATTTATTTAACAAGCTGAAGTCTCACTGAGATCGAGATCTCTTTTACAAGGGTGACCTGACCAAGAGGTCAGCAGCACACACCATAATGTAAAACAGGTTAAAAGATCGGTGATAACAATAAATTTAAAAAAAAAAATTAAAACAGGCAATAATTTAGTAATAACACAAAGTAGTAACAAGTAATAATATGGCATTCTGTTTAGCAGATTTTAAATTATGGAATGGATATTTAACTTCTCTTTGTTGTGCCCTTATTTAGAAAACCTTGTCTTTTGATCATTTGGAATCTGCCAATTTGTCTGCTATAGCAAGAACAAGTTTCATGGAGGGAATGCAGCAGAATTTTGGTAAGACAGTAACTGTCACAGAAAGATGTCCATTTGTGCAAAAAACAATCACATCAGGTTGCTTTTTGATTTCATATTTATTGTTATTTGAGTTTAATAAGCAGGAATCTCTGCATTTGGTAGGTAACCCTCTGCACAGCACAGCTATGGAAGAAGATTTAAATGTCTTAGGAAACAGAAAGGAAGACAAAGGAAAAGCCACTAAAAGGAAGAGGGCACCTCAGGAAGAGAAACAAAATGTGGAGTCAAACCTGAGTTCTGCCCCTCAGAAGAGCAGCCAGCCGATCCTGACAGCCAGCAGGTGAGGTCATACATAGGTGTCTTACTAAGGCAGCAGAACGGTAACATCTGCCTGCTCTTTGTCTGTATATGATGGTGTTCTAGTTTATTTACCACTAGATTTATGTGTATGTATGCCTCTAAAAGGCAACGGAAAAATCAGCAGAGTAGAAACAACAAGAAGAAAAAGACTGAATCAGAGATTGGTACGTCCAGCGATCCTCAGTCACAGGTAAGCATGAGCTCATGCTCCAGTTGAAAGGTCATGAAATGATGTGAACGAATCAAAAGTCACTGAATTATTTTGTCTGTATTAGCTTACACAAAACAAGCCTGACAGGTTTCATCAAGGACACTAAATTTTACATATTAAAAACCGAAGGTTTCTGGAAGGTTTAGGTGCTGTGGTGTCTTTCCAAAATAAAAGCATTTTTTATGAAATTTTTGATTTATATTATTTTGATATTTGGAAATACTAAATAAATTCAGATTTTGCAAAATAAGTGGTGAGCCACATTTTAAAAGAAAACAAATTCTTTATTTTCAGAAACTATAACTTTGTCTGTTCAGAATAAGATGTGTTTTTTTTCTGCAAAATCCTAGAGAAATATCAGTTTTTCTATTTCAGAAAGCCTGGCAGATGGTGCTCAGCTGATGCTTATTCTTTTAATTTTGGGTATTTGAAGATAAAGATAACAATAATTAGCATTTCATCATTAAAGATGAAAGTTGGCCTTTTAATTTTACAGTAATCAGAAAAAGTTGACTTGTGATTGTTGGAACCCTGGATACTGTGTTGTATGTGATGTGCCCATTGAGAAGAACAGTGTTGATGCCAAGTGAAGACTGATCATGTCGTAATGAAATAAGTCTTAAACCTCAATCACAGTCTGTTTGATGACTAGATATAAAGTGAAATTAACTTTTTCTCTCAGAAGGACTCAGATGCCAGGGCACCTAAGCAGGACCATGAGGAAGTGTTTTCCTCTGATGAGGAAGGGAATGAACAACCAAGCTGGGTAAGACCAACTGTCAGAAGCAAAACTCTACATATTACCATTAAATGTGCATTAATTCCTTTCTGTGTTTCATTCATTCAGAAACCAACTCCAAAGAAGGCTAGAGTTTCCAGTTTAGTCCGAGCCAAGTTTTTATCCAACAGTTCCAAGTCCAAGCGGTTGTCATCAGATAGATTAAAATCCAGAAAATCTTCATCAGGTACAGTAAAGAGGGCATCAGGCCAGAGCTTAAATGCTACTCTATACAGGTTGAAGAAAATCCTTTTTTAAAAATGTAGACATGACTGTTCAGTTTGTCCCTTTATATTTTCAGTACAGTTGTATTATACAGGTTGGTGCCCACTTTTTACACTGCACGGATATCCTAAAAGTTATTATCACCACTCTTGTGGTCACTCAACTCCTGTTGTCTCCATCATACATGGTAGATGATGATGTAGGTCAACTTACTCTGTGTCCACAAGTCCACATTTGACTTTTGGTCAAAAGTCTCTTTTGTCATCTTTGACAAATGGCTTGGAAACGTTGAAAATGATCTATCCCATCTTTTGATGACAGCCTCAATGTTTTACACACAGTCTCTGTCCTATGTACAGACTTTTTAGTATAGTGAAATTTCCCTCATTTGTTAAACGTTGTGCTATTCTTGTCACATAAAATAAAACATGCATAAAGCATAAAAAAAAAAAGCAGATTAACAGCCTTGGGCAGATAATATTC
>JAPQRP010000002.1:2006746-2021548 GCA_037367295.1 Apogon hyalosoma
TTTCATCCTGGGGGGGGGGGTTTCCTTCCAACATGATGGTAGGGAAACCACTGCTTTATAACGGAGGTGGTAAATGTCTCGCAGTGTGGGACAATCAACTGATACAGCACAGTTTTTGAGGATGTAGGTGGTGCACAGAATATGCATTATGAAATCCCTTATTATAACCATTTGATACAACTCTGGGACTGCACTGTTATAAACACCTAAACTACTAGAATGGAATAGCTACAGGCTGCTTTAAATGTTCAGTACTGTTCCATTCACACCAAAATTATTTCATCAAAGGAACTGAGGTGAACTCCCCACTGCTGAAGACATAATGCACACACTTTAGTTTCTTTTCCTGATTCACTACTGAGTAAAGCCTTCACATTTTGACTCAGCTCTGACCTAAATGACTGTGTAGTGCTGTGAGTGACAGTTCCCCAAATGTGAAGTCTAAGCTTCAAGCGTTCTCATGTGAACAAATAAGATGCGCGTGTTTCAGTTTGTGAAAGACCAAAAGAAAAATACAGTGCTTGATAATATTCTTTTTAAAGTTTATTGTGCCACTTGTGAAGAGGACAGCAAGATATCTGATCCTGGCTGCTCCGGTTATCTGTAGTGTTCTTTGGTGTAGTTTTCTCCTTGAACAATGAAAGGGGAACCAGAGGGAATATAGGCCAGCTATAACTAAGCTAACCTTCATTACTTGGAAAAAAAAAAAAAAGGAATTTCTGAATGACCAAAATGAACAGATTTATCAGAAGGTTATTTTACCAGCGGTACATTGAGAGTAGTATGTGTTGTATACAACTGTGTTCCACAAATAAACTATCGGAACAACAAAGCTCTTTTTTACTTTAAATGCCATGTTTTCATTTATATGACAACACATACACCTACATACCATTTATGTGTACACAAGGTGATCCAAAGTCAAGTTGTTTTACTGTTTCCTTTAAATTTTAGATTTTCTTTATTTTTCAGATTCTCTTTCTCTTTACTTGCACAATAAAACTCATCTCCTTTTCCTTGAAGGTAGTGGATCTGGACAGTCAGAAAACACCAGCAGCGATGAGCTGAGGAAGGCGAAACATCACAGTCAGGGAGGAACCGAGTTAGAAGTGGTGCTGGAGGCCTTTCTTGATTTTTGCAAGCAGTACAGGTGAACTAAACCAATCAGAGTAGAAGTTACACCCTGTATTCTACTTTAAGCTGCATTCTTCCTAGTTATAGATGTGAGAGTCTGTTTATGTTAATGTTTTTAGGGAGTCAGTGGAATCAAAATCAGTCAAACAGTCTATTGATTGTTTCTCCTCCAATGTGAAGGAACAACTGGTGGAAAAGGTGCGACATTTTCAAATTAATATACTACAATAGGACTAGTTTTTAAGGATACTTTCACACCTACCTCATCTTTTGATTTTCACACTTCCCAGCTTGATTCAAGCCAAATTTAGTCATAATTGATTTTAATTTGGAGTTTGGGACCAATCATGTTGCCATAAACAAAAGAAGACGTAGTAAGTATTAGTCTGCCAAATTCAATGTGAAAGTAAAACAAACTAAACAAATGTACACAGTGTAAAAAAAACTGAACCATGGTTTGGACTTTAAGGTGTGAAAATGCCCTTAGACTTTAAATAAATAAGATGCATCTAGTGCTGCCATGATTAGTCTACATAATCGACCATGAAAATTAGTCGACTGCAATTTTTGTAGTCGATGAGTTGTTTTACTATTGACCGCTATTTATTTTTGGCCGCGGCACGTGGGAATCATGCCAGGATTGGTTCACACCTGTTTATTCCCTCCCTCCCCCAGTTTGCAGATCCCCCCCATATTAGTCGTTTAGATTAGTCGACTAATAGAAAAATCAGTCGAAAGATTAATCGCTAGAAAATTAGTCGTTAGTGGCAGCACTAAATGCATCACAGACACATTGTTCTTAACTGATATTGTAGTTATTGATAGTAAAACTGTAGTGATGCACTGATTTGTAAAATTCTTAGCCACTACCACTGTGTAAAATGACGCTTTAGCTGATACTAATGGTACTTTCTGTGTCTTTATTTTGCTATTGCTGTTGTTTTTTCCTTTGGCAAAGAAATCTTCATTGTAAATATAAAAATACTATTTTAAAGTTTTTCAGTCCATCACATTATCTTTAAATGAAATCAGATTCAAATAAACATTCACAATAAAAACCTTTAATATAACATTAAACATCTAGAAATGCCAATATACTGTATCAGGGCATCCCGAGAAAACTTTGAGGTAACGTCATTAAATTGGCAATAAATGGCAGCAGACATATTCTGTCTGAACTGCACATATTACAGGTGTGAGAATTTTTATTTATGTATTTTACTTTTCTAGATCTCCAAGTGTAAGGAGCTCAGAGTTTTAACAAGCGAAAACAGAAAGGTAACCATAGCAACCAGCTATTTGCACATACCACCTTTCTGCCGATATCTTGTATTTACTTAGTGTATTTGTGTTTCAGGCCGCATCTTTGCTCCGTAAAAAGACACAGAGAATGTTGGATGCCAAGAATGAGCTGATCAGGTGAGAAACGACTCAGAACACTCCACGCTGTTTCCAGGCTCAGGAACTCGGCTGAGTCTGGAAACACACACTTGACACACTCAACAAGTGATGTGTGTCAGAAGTGTCTTGTCAGCAGTATCAACCTACATCAGGGGTATCAAACTCATTTTACTTCAGTGGCCACATTCAGCCCAATTTGATCTCAAGTGGGTCAGACCAGTAAAATGTTAACATAATAACCTATAAATAATGACAACTCCAACCTTTTCTCTGTGTTTTAGAGTGAAAAAAGTAAAATTGTATTATGAAAATGTTTACATGTACAAACTATCCTTTAAAAAAATATGAACAACCTGAAATTTCTTAAGAAAAATTTGTGCTATTTTAACTCTCTTGTTCCTCAGCTTATCATGTACACATGTGCATTACAACTTGTAGGTCACAGTGGATCTCCACAGGCACAAAACATTTAGTAACAGACAGAATATTGTTAAAATTGCACTTCTCTTAAGACATTTCAGGTTGTTCATATTTGTTTAGGTTATTCACATTTTTTACACTAAAGCAAAGAATAATATTTGGAGTTGTCATTATAGGTTATTATGAGGTATTTTACTGGTTCAACCCATTTGAGATCGAATTGGTCTGTATGTGGCCCCTGAACTAAAATGATTTTGACCCCCTTAACTGATAATATCTTCAATGTCATTTTTGCATTTTACAAATTCATCCCACGGCCCAGACTGGACCCTTTGGTGGCCCGTTTTTTGCCCATGGGCCGTTTGTATGACACTCTTGACCCATATCCTGTACATGGACTTTTACTTGGCCGTGAACATGTGACCCTTAGTGTTTATATATGGTCCAAAGGGCGAAGAGGCAGCTGGATCTGCTGCAGAAAGAGAAAGCAGAACTCGAGCTCCGGCTCGCTGATCTAAGGAAAAGCCAGACCTTCCTCCAAGACATCAGAAAGCTCAATAAACAATACCAAAAGCATCCTAAGGAAAAAGAAACGGTACAAACACACACTACACAATCCCACTAACACCCTCTTACCAGCTTGGTAGGAGGGGCAGCTGGTTATGTTTTAGGATTCTGGTGGACATTAAACTGCATACATCTAAAGGCATGGTCTGAAAACCAGGGTTGTACAAAATTCAAGATTTCAGAATTTAATTTAATTCAATGAATGAATATGAATTTGAATTGACTCCATCCTACAGGATGTTGAATTGAATTGGAATTACAGGAAGTGGAATTGAACGTATTGCAGTTCAGAGAAATTCAGTCTTATCAGTAAGAATGTGATACTTTTAACAAACATTTTTCTTCCAAATGGAAGTACAGACACTTACATGAAGCATTCATTCCCTTAATGTTGAATAATTACCCATCTTCATTTCAAAGTAATCAAATAAAACAGTGTTTTGGTAAATGATCATGGAATGTACTTTTACAGGGTCAACAGTTCCTCAAATGTTTTGTCATTGAGGTGGCATCGCTCTGGTCTGAATATCTTGTCTGCAATGCTAAATATCCTCGCAACAGGTGCAGAGAAAGTTATTACAATTTTAAGGATCTGTTTTATAGGCTATGTTTTTAATGTTAATTTGTGCTTTTAAAAAAGGCCTAGTTACTATGATATTGTATACATAAAGTTAATACAATATCTGTATGAAATTCAAGTCATAATCATATGTAAAATAAACTGTAAAGCTTCATTGTTAAATTTACCTAATTATGTATTATGAATTTCTTTGAATTTCATGGAATTCTAATTCTACTTACTGCAGTTTGAATTGGAATTACAATTCCGCATCCTGTTTGCAATCTTAATTCTAATTCAAGAATTGAATTGGAATTTAGGGGTCAATCTCAATTCAGTTCTGAATTTTGTACAGCCCTGATGTTTATTTCTGTAACTACTTTTTAATAAATGTTGTCTGTACACTGATCATTGATATAAGCCATCTAATTCTAATCACTTCATTGTAATTGTACAAGAAGTCATTTTGGAGTTAGCAAACCCAAGTGTTTGCTCTCTCACTGAATAACAGTGATGCATTTGCTCCTCTTGCTCCATTGTGCAGACCCCTGTGCTTCTAATGTCACTGACTCTATGCTTCTGTCTCTTCTTTCTTCCTAACTTGTCTTGGTCTTCCATTACTTCCATCCAGTATGGGACATCCAGCCTGCCAGCTCTGCTATTGGAGGCCCAACAGATCCAGGGAGTTGGACATCAGCTTAAAGGAATCAATAACCAATTAGAAAGAACAATACAAAACTATCCGCTGTTTAAAAAATCCTGAGCTCATTACAGCTCATTCAGTCACATTTATGAGAATATTATGTGATTCACTGTAAAACAAATGCATCCAAGTTGTGTTGAAAAGTAAGAGGCATATTCTGTTTAGAGGTGATGTTTATTGCTTATTGTAGGACAGTATTTCTGATGTTCAAGCCACGTAAATATGTCTACGCCAACGCCTGGCCTGTTTATTATCTTGTATTTTGTACTCTGAATTCCGCGACCTGTCCTGTCATGTCAAGGCCACAACCATCTCAGCCAATCAGCTGCTGCATCTGTCAAGGTGCGGCTGAAATGAACATGTTGTCCCGCCCACTCAGGACACGGTGCTCCTGATTGGCTGAAAGTTTCAGACTTGCTCTTTTACATTTCCTTCCTCTATATTGTAATGAAAGTTAGGAGAAGACAGTAGTTATTTCCACGACGTCTTCAAAGGTATGAATATTTTACTGAAGGCTTGGTTATTTATTACGTTGGACTAGTTAAACCGGTTGTCAAGTTAGCTAGGTTAAACTGACAGGTTGAAGGTAGCGTCGGACGTTGTTCGTTATAAAACATACAGTGGTGGCTAGCAAAGCCTTGAATAACCTTCAGTTTTGGGGTAAATTCTGTCTCCGTTTCTTTTGTAATTCAATAGGGCTTCCTTCACGAAATTCTCTGACGTAAAGCGGTGTCCTCTTGAATTGACGTGTTTAGTTTTTGAACCGACCTCTTCACAGTCCCTTTGAACCACCTGTATTAACAGGTTAAGTCTTCGTTACATTTGATAGACGTGTCACATATTTACAGTATAAATACGCCTATGAGTATTTGTTCTTTTTGCTAATCGCTGTCCTCACTGATAACAACACCTGCCAGTCTGATTTTATCTGTGGACTTTCATTTATGTGCCTTAAAGAAACAGTATGTTATTGAAGACCAACTATTTACATAATTAGAAATGATAATGCCAAAGCATGTTGGAAATGCTACTGTGTGGGGATTTATTATTAATATTGAGAGAAATGAATTCAGTGTAATGAAACCATCCAGGAAGTAGTGCTTTTTTCATACATGTCACATGGCTATTTGGTTGTTTGCTCAATTGACTTGTGATTTTCAGTCTCAAGATGTGGAATCAAAGGGATTATCCTGGGATGTGACATAAGTAAATCCAGTACGACTATTATGGTGCTTAAAAACTACTTTGAGCCACTTGCTGTTTACATGGGTATTTCCATTTTCTGCAGCTTCATACTCCTACACCATCTCAGAGGGGAGAAGTGTTTTCCAAGCAATCCTGAGCTATTTTGAGCACTACTAAAGTTAACTAAATGTAAAATCAGCATAGAAAGCATTAAAACAACATAACGTGCTGTGCAGCCAAATATAGTGTAAGATTCTGTTGACAGTTACTGCCCTATAATTTAGGTTAGATTGTCTTTGTGTAAAACTGATTACATACATATTTATATTTGAAAGTACTCAGATATTATAACTGCACAAGGCCATTTGACCTAGAAAAAGTAAGTCAAGGTCACCAATTTTCAATAGGCATCTGCTCCATGCCAAGATGCATCCACAGTACAAATTTGATGCAAATATCTCAGTGCATTCTTCAGATAATATGATTATGTCGTTGAATAGACAGCTGGACTACAAAATTATTACAATATCCCTTGGCTGAGGGGTAATTAAAAACTAGGTCTAATGGTGTACAGTCTCTGGCACATTTGGGTGTTTTTATTATCTGCTCTAACTTCTCCAAATTTCTGTGCACACATATGGTATAATAATCATCCAAAATGCTGTAAAATGTATATTTTTATTGAAAATTTTTAAAACTTTCAGTACCCAGATTCATTTGTCTAAAGCTTCCATAAAAAAAAAAAAAAAAAGACACAATGAATATGAATAAACATTTGACTGTAAGCAGAATTAAGTGTCTCGCTTTTCTTTCACATATATTAAAGGGTAATTGTTGTTAGAAATAACAGTTGGGGGGGGGGGGAAAAAACGAACTTTCATTAAATAATTTCTACCCACTACTTACCCCTGGAACTCAGACAGCACTTAAAATCTAGGTGAAGACTGAAGTCCACTAAGGAGACGTGAAGTTGAAAGATATGTTCTGGTTCCTAAAGTCATTTTTTAGTGAAACCAATCTGATTCTGAGAAATAATGCAGTATATGTGGAAAGGAAAAAGTGGTCGAACTGGAACTTGATAGATATCTACTGTGTATTTACTCTGGAATTGACTATGGTGAGTACCTTTGAACTGAGATATGTAAACCACAAAAGCCACAAATGGTGGTTATGCGTTTATTGTTTTGACCTTCATCTACTAGCTACTTAAACCACAGAATGAAAGGTTTGTTACTACTTAAATGAAACAGATCATGATCCAGTCATGGGCTGTCATGATAACATTTTTGTTGGTAACTGTCCTACAAAAGATTGCAACTGAAATATATTTGTTCATTTTATGCCACTAGAATAGTATAAGTAAGTAGCTTTGTTATATGCAGTTGGTTCACCTAATGAAGAAGGGGCATTTTGTAACATTTAATACTGAACTTGGCTGTTGCTTTTTTGAATTTGGAACCAAACGTGTCATTAAAAGAGTTCCTGTCAAATATGAAATAATGGGAAAGAACAAGGAAACCATAATGAGATATGGCACTACTGTTTTTACTCAGAGGAATGACAGTGATGATCACAGTTATGTCAAATAATTGTAGCTAGCTTAAATAACTGCCTCAAGACTATTATGTAATAGCTGTGACAAGCTTGATCTTGTCACAGCTAGTCTTGTCAAACCTAGTTCTTGAATATGGTTTCCCAGGCTCTGAAGCTCTATATTGGTTTTATTCCTGGACAAAATGTGACATGCAATGCAAATTGAATTCATATAAAAATGAGGATTTTACAGAAGATAGAGAATAAGAATGGTTGGAAATATTTAAAGAAATTGGTGTTTTTTGCCAGTGTTTGTTTCTTCCAGATTTCTCCATCACTGCCTTGCTTGTATTTTTCTTTGTAGGAACATGGCTGATGGCAGTGAGGACACAGTTGATGCCAAAAAATGGTTTGGAAAGAGGTAACTGATGGCAGTATCTCAGTATCCCTGAGTGGGTTTTTCTTGTTTCATATCATTTCAAAGTGTGTTCGCTGTGTGTGTTTGTGTGCAGTACCAAGACGGATGAAGCATCCAGAGGCAGTGGTAAGAAGTCTGAGGAGATGGACTCTACCCCAGGCACAGCAGCTGTGAGTGACCCTTACCGCTACAAGATGGACTACCCCTCGATGGGAATGTGTCTCATTATCAACAACAAGAACTTCAACAAATGCACAGGTACAGGGAACACGTTTTTAGATCCTGAGTGGAAACCATAAATCCACCAACGTGTGTGCAACTAACTATAACAACCTACTTCCAACCCAGATTCTGATCAGTCTGACTTTAGCATGAGAAAATTGATTTAAAAGTAATCGGTACAAATGTGTGGACACACAGACAGAGCAACTAACACACAAGCCTTAAACAGATGCATGCGTACTTCTAAAAACCTTCAAATATCACAAAAGTGTTTGTAGGCTTAGGTCAGCTAAACTTGGCTTAGTTTCATTATTTATAACTGTTTTGGCATAGATGCAACCCTGATTCCAACTGTGTTAAATAATAAAAAACAAAATGCAGTGCATATCTTATAAACCCATATTTTATTCACAATAGAACATAGAAAACCTATCAAATGTTTAACCAGAGAAAATGTACCATTTAATGAAAAAAATGTGATTCTGAGTTGAGACAAGGCCATGTGACTCACTGTGTATCATCCCCTCTTCTCTTAACTACAGTCTCTAAATGTCTGGTACTGAGGAGACCAGTTGCTAAAGGTTTTGGAGGTTAATGTTGTCACCTTTTTTTGTTTTTCATAATCTATAGGTATAGATGCAGTATGTGGTTTAGTATTGGCTTGCAGAAATATAAAAGGCCTTGAAAAAAAACACAGTCCAAAGGTTAACATCATCTGGATTACAGTATTAGTAGAGCATTTCCAGATACACGACATGCCCATTCCATAGGCAGATATTCAATCCCATGCCGTCAGAGATGAGAGCTTGTGAACTGAGCACTGATAGCACACTGGATAGTTCCTCTCTTCAGTTCGGAGGATGAGGTGTCCATGTTTTCCAAAAAGAAGTTCAAAGTTAGGTTCTTATGACTACAGAACAGTTTTCCTCTTTGCTTGTGTCCATATTAAAATGAGCTTTGGCCAAGACATGACAGTGGCATTTGTGGATCATATTCACTTATGGCTTTTTCTTTGTATTGCAGAGCTTTAACCTGCATTTGTGGCTGGTACGATGAACATGTCTGGTTTTAACAATGAGCAGCTTCAGCACCCAAAGATCACGGACTTCCAAAATCCTTTTTTTATCTGGTCCCTTGTGTGCTGGGATTTCTCCAGATTATTTGATTTATGTAGATGATGAGACATTCATTGTCTTCGCAGGAACATTATTCTGAAATTATTCCACAACTTGTGAACAGTTTTTTGCTGATTGATGAACGTCTCTTCATCTTTAATGATGCCATTTTTATATCCAACCATGTTACTGACCTGTTGACAACCATTTTTTTTTCAAAATTACCTTTTTTTTTTAAAGGTACATTTTCCCAATTTAAGCATTTGATGTTTTCTGTGTCCTGTTGTGAAACAAGCGTGGGTTTATGAGATTTTTTAATCATTTCATTCTTTTTTTCTGTTTTGTTATGTCCTGACTTTTTTGGAATGGGGTCATATACAATGTGCACTAAGGATAGCACTGTCACCTCACAGCAAGAAGGTCCTGGCTTTGATTCCAACACAAGCCAACTGGGGTGGGGAGACCTTTCTGTGTGGAGTTTGCATGTTCTCCCCGTGTTTGTGTGGGTTCTCTCCGGGTACTCCAGCTTCCTCCCACCATCCAAAGACGTACTGATAGGTTAATTGGTCAACCTAAACTCACCCATAGGTGTTAATGTGAGTGTGATTGGTTGTTCGTCTCTGTCAGCCCTGCGATGAACTGGCGACATGTCTAGGGTTTACCCCGCCTTCACCCATAGGTAGCTAGGATCAGCTCCAGCACCCTCGCGATTCTCTCGAGGATAAAGCAGTTCTGAAGATGAGTGAATGAATGACAATGTACACTAATGATGTTATATTGTGTTGTAGCCTAAGATAGTTGTTTTTGTCATTTCACAGTCTGAAGCACATGTAGTAACCAAGTTAATAAGATCCATGGTGCAGGGTGAGAATGGCAGAAAACTTGTAAAACTGCTGATATCTTGCAGTCAATAGGCAAATTTAGATGGAAACTGCAATGAAACACCACCATGTAAGAGTAGCTGCAGAAGGAAATTTGAAACAAAGGCTTTGACAAACTGGAAAAGTTTAAACAATGTTATATGACCCAAACCAGCTTTGTGTTGTTAGTGGCAAAAAAACTACATCCAGTTGTGAGTGTCTTTGTCAAAATGAAAATTCTGTGTCACAGACCTCTGGTTACATCTCGCAGATCCTTGATCAACAGCTTGGGTAGTATGTTATTCACATGGTGACATTTTAAATCATGGTAATAAACCAACTTCTGTTGATATTAATCATAGTGTGTGGAAACAACCGCTTTCTCTTTAGAGTCACACAGAATTTCCAGAGAAATAAGTTTGTTTCCAAAATCAAGTTCTGTGTAATGGCAGGGTGAGTTAAAACATGTCCTTTGTGTGTTTCTGTAACCAGATTTTTAGTAAATGAAACAACACATGGTGTTTAGCTCAGGAGCTTTAGGTTAGATTAAGCTGATATTTCTCATAGTTGTGTTTACTATTTTTCTGCTTGTGTTTTGTCTTTTTAGGGATGAATACTCGTAATGGGACTGACGCTGATGCTGGTATAGTCATGAAAACCTTTGCTGACCTGGGGTACACAATGGTCATAGAAAATGACCTGACTGTGGCCGAAATGAAAAACAAGATGTTAAAAGGTAATTGAGGCCTTCAGTTTTATATTCATTCAGGAGTTTGAAGGGTTGTAGTGCACAGAGTCAGTGTGCCAGAAAAAAAAAAAAAAAAACATGCTACAACTTCTGGATAGCAGCATATCACCTTCAAGGTTCCTACATCTTCATAGGAAATATCTGTCTTCAATTTGTAATGACTTATATTTAAAGGTATTATATGTGACCTTTGTGTTCTTCTTTGTAGTTTGTGTTTGTCTGTATTGTGCTTGGACCCCTTTGACTTTAGCCGGACACCTTTATATCCCTCCTGTATATAATTTGGGGCAACGTAGTTATCAGCATGTCCTGTCTGTATGTCTTCACTTTTTCTTCAAAGTGAAGACTTTGAAGAAAAAGGTTTTGTTGCAGTTTATCAGTTATATGTCATGTGTTTCCATTCTATCTCCCATCCATTTGCCATTTGATGTCATGGCAATTAAGTTATCAGTATACACAGCCTGGCCAAAAACAAAGTCCCCACCTGGATTTAATTCAGATAGTTCAGGCCTGTCCATCGGATAATTACAGCAGTGATTAGTATGTTTGAGTCACAACAAATCCTTTAACCTTAACTGATGCAGTAGCTTCTCATTTCTTAAACAGCCATCAGTTTGGTAGAGAGAATACATGTTAGACTGTATTTGAATGGAAAAAGATGATGTGGTCTAGTGAGTCCAGGTTGACGTTGACCAAGTCATGACCAAAGACGCGAGTGTTTCGAATCCAAGACAGGACCAGAACTATGAGGAGTTGAGACTGAGTAAACCCAGACACCAGACTAGATACACAGCAAGAGCATTATGTTTTTTTTATCCATAAAGACTCGGAACTACTTTTGCAGCATCTCCAAAATATTGTTTTTTCTATATGACTTTTTTAAGTGGTTGGTCACTATTTATTATAATATTAATTTCTGTATTTTGCATTTTTTTCAGTGAAAACTGGGTATTTTCTTATATTTACTGTTCATGTCAATGTTCATAAACGCTCAGATTAAGGGTTGTATCAAAAACAGAAAAAACTCCAAACAGGGACTTTTTCAGCAAATGTATCATTAACTAAACATAAAACAAGTGTTTCCATCCACTGTCATTTATCAAACACCATGGCTTTTACTGGTGAATCGTTGTAGAAGATGATGGTGTTCACTATGGAGCCTCTGAACATCCAAATGGGTCATACAGTATCTGATGACCATGAAAAAAATGACAAACTGCATTTTACACCAATTATTTCAACGTATTGATAGGATTAGTGGATCAGGAGTTATTAAACATTTTACATCAGTAGATGCTTTTGGTTACAAGTGGCTGTTTGGGTCTTTATGGGTTAAATATGACAGACTGATGATATGATAGGAGGAGTGAGATTATTCCTGTTTCCAGTGGGTTATAGTATGAGGCAGCCTCTGGAAGGAACAGTCAGAAAAAGGCAAAGTGTTCTACGCCTTTAAAAAATGTCTGAAAGAGATTCAGACCACATTAATGATGTTAACACTTAAGTCAGAAAATGCACTGGAAATTCACTGACATCCCTAAAGCTTTGGTCTTGAGTGGGCAAGACAAGTCCAAGGCTCAAAACCAATCACTGGCTGCAATCATTAGCTGCATATTTTGTACTTTGTATTTTCACATTGCTGACTCTGGAGTAGAGTTTGCTATGTTCTTATGATGCACTGTTACGCAATCCCCCCCTCTATAATTATCTACAGCACTCTGACCTCTTGTTCAGCCCCCATAGCATTCCCTAAACTGCATATATCGAGGACAGTTTTAAAAATGTTCTCTTTGTGAATCATTTTGTCCTCACCACTTTTTAAACACCAAATTCTATCCTTTTTAGGAAGTAAAAAAATCTGAAATCGAAGCCTTAAAATTACTCCAAATGTGTGGCATATGATGGTGGGGGGGTCTTAATAATGGACTGAGTTGTGAAGTTAACATATGATTTATAAAGTTTGCTCTACAGATGCAATGCTTTACTGTAGGTTTTTTTTTTAAATTACTGGGCAGAAATATCATAATTACCTTAAAATATCAATCAGCATACTGTCTAATGTACCTCTGTTTTTTGTCCCATCTTTTTCCCTTTGTGTTCAGTGTCCAAGTCGGACCACAGTAATTTTGCATCATTTGTGTGTGTGTTGCTAAGTCACGGTGATGAGGGGGTTATATATGGGACTGATGGCTTTGAAAAACTAGATGTCCTGGTCAGCTGCTTTAAAGGAACTAAGTGCAAGGGCCTGGTTGGAAAACCGAAACTCTTCTTCATACAGGTCAGCTCAAAAATGACCTCAAAACCAATACCAAATGTAGTTCACTTAGAGCTGCATGTGGCACAAATACCTGCTGACCCTGTTCATTTCAGGCCTGTCGCGGATCACAGCTGGATGACGGAGTTGAGACAGACTCCACTGAGGAAGACAGCGTGGGTGAACAAAAAGTAGAGAAGATACCTATAGAAGCAGACTGTTTGTATGCTTACTCCACAGCTCCAGGTAAAACACCTGTGTGTGTGACACTGAGCAGCTGGAACACCTTGGTCAGGGGTGGGCAACCTGTGGCTCCTGGGCCACATTTGGTTTGGGCTCTTTTCAAGTGGCTCAACATTTTTGTTTTTTTTTTTTTGTTTTTTTTTTTTACACATTTCACTGTTATTGCTGCATCCATTAAAGCTGCGGGAGACTTTCATCACCGATTTTTCATCAAATCTGTAAAACTGGAAAAATGGATTGTTTTTGGTGGAGTACACTTTGAAATTGTTCACCATGAGGGAAGAGAATCAGGTGAGTAATCACAGACAGACTCATGGATTCGTGATACTTAGGCTATGACTCAGGTTTTACAGATTTGATGAAAAATTTGTGACAAGTTTCCTGCAGCTTTAAAGTTATTCAGATGTTATGCAATTGTATAAATGTCAGCTAAACTCCAAATGAATGAAAAAATAGAAGTAGTACTAGTAGTTAGAGTGTACTTCTTTTTATTTTATGTCACTGACAGTACTCATCTGTTTACTCCATTGCAAAAAAAAAAGCCGTCACATATCAGTCAGTTTTTGCTGCACAACACAATAATGACAAATTAAACTGTTTTCTTTTGTGTAGTTCTGTCATTTCTTTGTAGTTTTGTAAATGGACTGAAACTTTGATTTTTTTCTCAACATAATCCGTACTAACTGATCATAAAGAACTTCTTAAATTGTCACCACTTTGAGGTAAAACGTGATATCTTTTGGCCTGAGACAGTTTTTGTTCTATTTCTGTCCTGAGATAGCAAAGGTTGCCGACCCATGACCGAGGTAAATGTCTGTTTTTCAATGCATGATATCTGCAGTAATGCCTTATATATCACTATGAAATACATGTGTGCAGTGAGTGTGTTTAGTTATAATACATGCCGGTACAGTTCGTTCCCCTGTGCTGAACACTATAACTTGTCTTACAGGATACTACTCATGGAGAAACACACACAACGGGTCCTGGTTCATCCAGTCTCTGTGTGAGATGTTGCAGGAGTTCAGAGGAGAGCTGGAACTCATGCAGATCCTGACTCGAGTCAATCGCAAGGTGGCGTTCCACTTTGAGTCCAGCACCAGCTTACCTGGATTTGACAAAAAGAAGCAGATTCCCGCTATCGTCACCATGTTGACCAAAGACTTGTACTTTCCTAAATAGTCTGACCTCTACTGCAGTGGTTCCCAAACGTTTTTGGCTCATTACCCATTTAACATCACAAATTTCTGGCGACCCCAGACATTCAAAACAAAGAATTTTTTTTTTTTTGCTAAAATTGATTTGTGTTTGATCATGTAATCATTTGCTATACTATGTTGCAAATAAACATTAATTTTAGGCAACATTTAGTCTATATAATGTATATTATTCTGGACGGAGGCAGAAAAGCCAGGTGTAGATTACTGCACAAAGGGAGAA
>JAPQRP010000002.1:2170598-2186529 GCA_037367295.1 Apogon hyalosoma
ACGCACACACACACACACACACACACACAGGGATCGTCACCATGTGTTGTCTAAGAAGTTTGCTTTGATGCCCTCAGGCCGGCCCTACCATGCACCTTAGAGGAGAACCAACAGATCTTCAAAATCTTTTATTCCTTCAGCTGTCACACCTACACTCTGACAGCACTCATTTTATATGAGATTTTTTAATATTAGCAGAACTAACAGGGTCTTATAGTCTGCACTGGTATTTAATCTATTTGTAGTTGCCTTTTACTGACCTATCTTGTATTTGTACTCTGATTCATGTCTGTCACATTGCACTTTGAAAGTCTGTGGTAAGCTGCAAATGAATTGTCCATATGGACTAAATAAAGTTTTTTGAATCTGAGTATTATTTTTTATTGAATTTTTAAAAAACTTTTTTCATTTAAATATTTGGAATTCATATAATAATAGTAGCGTTATACACTGCTGCTGCAGAGGAGCAGGAGACCCTAAAGAACTCGGAACAAACATAAACATTTGCATGGAAAAACTAAAACCTTGTCCTCCAGATAGAAATCAGTGGACAAGGCTGTATCAGCTAAGACAGATGGTAGCTTAGAAATGGAGTTGGTCACGCTAACAATGATTCATGGCTGCTACATAGGCCTGTATGTCAATAATTTAATCAAGTAAGTCGGCAAACATTAGCACGCTCATCTAAAACAAAATAGACAGCTAAAATCATATTTAAAACATGGTTGATAAAAATGCAAAGTTAAAGCAACATGCTAATATCTAGCTTTTCTATCATACACTGATTATAGCTACTCTGAAAGATACTAAAAAAAGAAAATGTAGAAGGAATATCTGAAAAAAATGTAACAAGTTAATAAATGTCATTTTAATTTGACTCCCTGTACTTTATGTAAATTATACTGCCAAGTGCCAACATCGTATTTTAAACTTACTGGCTACTACATAGTGGTTGGACAAAATAGTATGAAAGTGTCATACAGACTAAGCTAACATGAACACTTTGAGCTTTAAAAGACAGTCAGCTAACATCAACCTGTTCCCAGCACAACGCAAACTCCTACATACCCTTCATGTAGGCCCAAAAGCAAAACTCAAATCATACACAGTGAAAGCTTTCTTAACGTGAATTCAGGTCAAACATATATGTACAGCCCCCCCCCATTATGTCATAATCATCTTACTGATAATTATAGCTAAGACAGAATACAATAATAACACATTGTCCAATTTGACTGAAATATAGATTTGTATATACCAAACAAACCACAACTGTAACCATGGTGGAAATCAGCCCAGTTTAAAAGCAGCTTCACAGCTTTAGGGAAGATTGATTCTATTGATATTATATATTGCTATAGATTAAGAGCTGACTGTCATTCTTCCATTTTTGGAAAACTGCCTTAGTATGCACTGTTCAGTTTTATAAAGCCAAGTAATACAACTATAGCTGCAGCAACTTCCTTCACGCCTTTACTGATGCTTTGCACTTTCCAAGCAATATCTGACAATGAAACAAGTGATGAGACATCAAACCCTGTGTCTGACATGATCACCACTGATCACAGATTATGTGATACTTTTGTGCTTGTGCTATTGTGTCTTGATTCATAATCATGAGGACAACTACATAAAACTACAGGGTGCAAGCCATTACAACAGTAATCATACCAATAATCACTATGGTGACTAAAGCAATGATGTGAATCACACAGTTGTGGTGGTAGTGATGCTAGTTAAAGTGTCAGTTAGTCGTGCAGCCTCAAAAAACCTCTGTCATTGTCACTAAATGCGTCATACTTTGGTTGGACCATATGTCATGGTTACAGGTTGTGAAACTGTAAAGTTCATGTCATGCATTCTTTAGGGTTTGCAATTTAAACAATCATTTTAGATATTTAGAAATACTGTCCCTACCAGCAGTTAGGTAATGCTGGTTTTCTATTGTACAATATTCAAGGATCTGATCAAGCGGTAACATGTGGACACATCTGGTGTTCAACAGTCTCTGTCATGTAAGCAGAGTAACTTATATGCATGTATTATACATATATGAGTAGGTATTTGTAAGCACTTTAACATTATGTAGAACAAGATTTGGGGAGATGAAATTTTTAGATGAAAACGGACATCAATTTTTTAAACTTTCCACAACCATTCAAAACATGCGGTTCTCGACAGAAATCAATATCAAGTAGGACAAAACCTTTGAGATATTATGGCCAACTATGCTGAAAATACATTTTGGCCTAAAATATTTAAAAGTCTCTGTTTCACTGACATGAGAATGTGGTAAGACGAGGACAGGTTGCCATAGTAACATGTGGACGACTCTTTACCATTGTATGCATCACCCAAAATGTTGACTTATTTTATAAAACAACAAGCCAAATATAATCACATGATTCATTTAATGCATTTAATACTAACATAGTGGTATTTACAACTTGTGGTGGTTCATATTGATATAGGTAAAATACAAATACAGAGTAATTTCTTGGTAACAGTTTAAGGTGGGGTGCGAGATGTTTTCCTGGAGCATTGTTTACTATATTGCTTAAAATCCCCTTCACACCCCGATTACAACCAATTAAAGGCTGTAACACAAAAATTAAAAAATGTAGTCACCTGTGGAACGGACAGGACTGAAAAAACACCATCCAATCATTTTAACAGGCCCATTGAAATGATTGAACAATGATATGTCTATCAAACTAAACTGTCATTTGTCCCTCCCCCCTCTGTGCGTACCCCTCCTGCATGAATCGCTCGTTCTCAGAGGCTTTGAGCACTGGTACAGGAAACAGAGCCAGAGCTTGGCTAGCTATTTTAGCTATATTTGGATGTAAAGTTCACCGGAAAACTGTTTTGTCACTAATATAAATCAGTAGGAAATGTAACGTTAGTCAGATAGGTCTGAACTGGGGTCATTCGGTAAGGGGGGGGGGGTAGGTGTGTGTGTGGGGGGGGTGTTGGAGGAGACTGAAGGAGGTCTGCATGGATCGGAGCCTGAGCTGGAGCCTGGCGAATTGTTGCTGTGCAGTGCTCATGAATGCTCAGGAACAGGCATTGCGTGTGCTAGTATTCTGGAGGCGTGGCTTCAGGGGGAAGTCTGAAGAAAGGAGTTTGGACTTTGAATTGTGTGTTTTCAAAATGTAGCTGCTGGAACCGTTTTTCTAAGATCTCGTACCCCACCTTTCACAGATAGTCTTTTTAAATGCGATAGATTGAATACATTTTCTAATTTTTAGATATAATTTTTAGCGTCAAATTCAGTCTATATTTTATCTCTGAGGCATAGCTATGGTGTAAAATCCATAAGATCGGGTGTAACTTTTTTCTACAAGTGGTATTTTAAAAAGGATAACAGTTCCATAAAATAGAGATCTTTAGCTAAAAAATGAGAGCACCTGATCAATGTGTGCAAATTTACTTTTTCATGTTGATGTTCACTTTCGCTTGATCGGACCCATTAGCATCTATTTAGCAAGTGGTTAAATATGTGTAATGCATTAGACTAAATAAAACAATTATACTAATGTTAGTGCTAGTGGTAAGTGTAACAGTGGTAATACTTGTCTTTTTACACTTCGACATGAGTTCAGAATTTTATAAAATACTGTAAGGACAAGTAGGCTCTACGGCCATAGTAGACAGGGGAGGTCCACCCAGCCTGGGAAAACAGCAGAGCAGGAAGCTGCAGAATGACTATCTGTGGCTTTGTGAGCTTTAGCCAGCAGATATTCCAGCAGGTGACAATCCAGTCAAACTGCAACCATCGTCCACCTGGATGCAGAGGCCATCAGTACTACACATGTGCAGTGAGTGCATGATGTAGTCACATGTGCCTAGAAGTGACCAAACACAAGTATTCAAATTGGGATATTGGTGTGGTTTAGCATAAAAACACACAAACAGGGGTAATAACCCAGCTCTGTCCAAAATTCTAACTATTCCAACTTGGACCACTTGAGCACATCCACTTTGACTATGACTGATGAGCTGCTTCCACTTGTTTTAACTCTTAATGCTCAGATAATCGATGCTCTGTCCACACTAAAGGGAATATTTGAAAAATGAATATTTTTCTCTTCTGTTGGGCTTCTCATACACACGACACAGAGTTGCAAAAATGACCATTTTTAAAAACACATTCTGATGTGAAAACCTGTGTATGACCTGCAGTAGCTCAAAGTCAGCATGGATACCTTTGGGAGGCAGACCGGTGTTACAGGCAAAACCATGTAATGTGTAGACTACATTTCAACAACCTCAAACAACACTTACGGTAAATTAAATTTTATCTGCGGAGTCCATATTTTTAAGTTTGCCAGAAATGATGGTTTGTGAGCGTTTACACCAGCTTGTAGCAGTTTTTGTGTTGTTGTGTGGACAAAACTATTTGTGAAAAGGTTGTGTGACTGAAGATTTTTTTTTTTTTTTTATAAAACAGAGGAAGAAAAAAAACTACATATTTAGAAAAATATCTGTTAGTGTGGACAGGGCACTAATCACATCCAGCTCTATAATGTAAGTGCAGGCACGACTGGACTCTTTAGACAAGTTGGTGGTAGTTTGGTACTAGATTTAAAGGGCCCCTTTGGGCATTATCATTGAATGGCTAACAAGTTCAGACTTTGCTAATAACATTCCAAAAAAAAATTGGTTTTGTAGGTATTAAGGAATTTTCCTGGATTTTTTTTTTTTTTTTTAAATGACAACTTTCTTGAACTTGGGATTGCTTATTAACTCTGTGTCTGAATGAAACACTTTGCTGACTTTTCAGGTCCGTATTCTACCAGTGACCAACAGGTGTAGAGGACCAACATGCTAGCTAGCAGTCATGGGTCATGACAGAGGTGTAGTTGGTTGGTGCTCAAGTAGACTAGGCTTTTCACAAAGGGTCTGGCCTCCCTAGATTGCTGCTTTTACAGGAGACACATACATTTGTAAAATCAAATAGCACTCTGTTCATTATTTCAGGGGGACTTGAAGGCCTTAGTCAATGATGTAGCACTGACCACTCACTGTCACTACTAATTGATAGTTATACAAAAGGAGTAAAAACAAAAATGTCTCCATCAAAAGAGCACGATTTTCAAAATGTGCAATATGTGACTGGTTGGAAATGGTCTAAAATGACCTCCCAGTGGAAGAGTATCTGACTGCAGAAGCTTCTGATCAGTAAGTGGAGTTCAGTATCATATGCGTCACATCAACTGCTCTAATGAAATGATGAAAAGCATGCTTACATTTACTGAATTGAATTATTGCTACAGCTCCATTCCTCTGCTCTGGTGGTATAAACAAATCCCGTGTTAGTCACACTTGGACTCAGTGTCAGTCTTTCCCAGGAGTCAGATTCTGTCTTTTGTCTGTCTCTTCTACCTTCTCCTCTTCTTCCACCTGAGTCACTTTGCAGTCTCTAATATCCTCCATCTCAACCATATCATCCTTGTCTTGACTCACAGATGGCTTAATCTCTGCTCCAGAAGTCTCTCCTTTTGGGCTTTCAGGTTGTCCAGCACTTGAAAGGAAAGTCTCTCCTGTTTGCCTTTTTTGTGAAGCATCCTGCTCTGTTTCCTCGACCATAGTCACCACAGAAAACTCTCTCTTGCTGTCAGGGCTGGCTTTAACAATGGTCACACTACCAACTCTGCTCCCTAACGGTGAGGAAGGGGACAGTGGACTAGAAGGCAACAGAGACAAGCTATTCAATCTGTCTTTAGACAACTGATCAGACTGATCACTTTCCTTTTGAGATATTGAGCTTGAAACCATATCTTCCTTGGTCAGAATTACAGATGGTGCAGACATTGCATCTGCTGACCTCACAGTCAAGTGTGGTGAGCCTTCAAGGGAGAGATTTTGATCAGTTGGAGATAAAGAGGGGGTTTGTGGTGATACTTGCATGATTTCAAGTTTTGGACTGGCATGAAGTGCAGGGAAGGGGGGTTGGGATTGTGAAGGACTAGGGCTTTTGCCTAAGGATGGAGATGGTGGTTCACTAGACATTACTTGAAGTGCTGAAAGTTTCAGGCTTGGCGTGAGGACAGGTTTTGGAGATTCTAATGCGGTACTTCTTGAACTTAATTTAGGGCTTGGTGTGATGGCCACAGGAGAGGTAGGAGTTTTCAACGGAGAGGCAGATGACATGGTTTTGCTTGGAAATGAAGGAGGGGATGAACCTAAGCTTATTAAAGCTGGGCTAGCACCAAAACTTGGTTCCAGATCTGGACTGGAGCATGGGTCAGGGGGAGTTTGTTTGACTGGAAGAACATTTCGAGAATCTTGGTCGGGTTGAGGAGTAAAATCGATTCGAGTTAAACCTGTAATGGATCCAGGCATGGGGGAAATGGGTGTAGAGGTCTGCAGGGGCCCAGGATCCTCCTCATTTTTAAATGTTTTGCTCTCCATATATTTGTTCCCTGTCACATCTGAGGAGGTGAGTGAAATGGGAAGTGAGCTGGGCCCTGTAACAATGGGTATATTCGTTAGGTCTGTACAAGGCTCATTACTGGACCCATATTTAGAATCATCCTTAACAACACTGCTAATGTTGCCGGCCTGTTCATTGGTTTTGAAAGAATCCGAGGGTATAGCCTCATTTTGAGGTGAAGCACGTGTCATGGGCTCAGTCTCAGGTTTAGGACCACTTTCTATGCTCTCTCTCAGTGGTTCCTCAAGCACAACGGGTTGCTGCTGAATTGCAAATTTCCCCCCTCCAGCGTCCCTACCCAGGCCCTCCACTCCTTTAACACCAATAGGGTCACTTCCACGCCTCAGACCAAATATAGTCAGGCTCCTTCTACGCTTCCCTACATTTGGAGTGACCCCGTTGGGGCTCTCTGAAGGTGGTCGCGCATCCTTGAAAAGGTTTCTCAGGTTGTGCCCACTCTCCTTCCTCTCTTCACTGTCTTGTGACTGGTCCAACTGGTCCCCTGAAGCCATCAATGGATTAGGGCCTCCGTGGGGCTTCTTATCAGTGTGAGTCACTCGAAATCTAAAGAGATCACAACACAACAAATCACAGATTGTACTGTCTTTTTAACCATTTGCAATTTACTTAGTTTTTTGACTTTGGCTCTACACTGCAGAATTCCCTATGCACAAATTACTTATTATTTTGATGTTGTTACCTGCCAACAGAAAATACAGTCTGCTCTCCAGGTCGCTGTTTGAAACGAGGGGTTCTGCTTGGTCTGCGGTCCTTTTTAGATTTAATTTGGGCACACAGATGACAGGTGTTAAGGTCGGTGCCTGAGTGGACTGTATGGAGGTGGGGAGGAATTCCACCAATGGACTCCTTACGCAACCTGGACATCAACATTATCAGTATTATTAATATATTACTAGAAACCACAATATTATTGAGCAATGCTATTATAATTTAATAGGAACAGGAAGAAATTTGTTTAGTAGTTACAGAAATTGATCATTTCAAAAACATTGCATTGTTACCTTGGGTCATGGCGCACACAGACATTTTGGTTTCCCAACATTTCATTGAAGGCCTCCATGTTGGCTAAAGGTGGCAGGAGAAACAAGACAAATTAGAAATCAAACATGTTTCCTGATAGATGCTGATGAGGTCCACAGTCATGCAAGTCAAAATGTTTGAGCCACAGGTTAAGTGTGTAAGTAACTGTAAAAACTGTGACTATATATGGTAAATACTCTTTATTTTACTGAAAGCATAAATATCAGATTCATAATGGCACAATAACAAATGCCATTGAGAAAAACTACATAATCATATCTACAAAAAAAAAAAGCCATTAGATACTGATATTTTTCACAGGATGACATAAAACTTTAGGTGTGGGGGTGGCGCCAATATCTGAGTCACAAAATATATTAGATTTCCCCAAAATTCAAGTCACAAGAGATGTTGATTGATGAACTTATGGAAAAAACATACAAAAAGGATTTCCATCACTTATGTATGTCACCTTCATTTTCAATAATGCATTTGAGGATCTGCTCCACTGTATCCTGGTTCTCTTCATCTGCATCTACAACAACACAACAGCCAACAAATGAATCACACATCTTTGAGACACAACAGAATATGAAGCTCTGCACCTCATTCCACATTCTAAAGCAGCTTATTTAGTAAAATGTTTGAGCTGGAAGTTAAGAAACCTGTGACTATTACATATAAAAAGTCATTTGTTTTTCAGACTGAAGCTTTCTCTACAACTCTGAGTTCTGATTTATTTATAGTGTGTCTGTGTACATAAATACCAACAGACATACGAGAATTTTATATACCCAAGTGATGGTGAGTAATTGTGTGCGTGCATGTGCTTTGTGATATGGTCTTCAAAAAGAGCTGCACAGGTTGTAAGTGTTTGTAGTTTTGTGGAGAAAACAGAGAAAGGAAGAATTGTCAAAGGAGAGAAAGAAAGCTTGGACAGAAAACATAAGGCCCAGTTTTAAATATGCATAAATGAAACATTAAAATGTGTGAGCAGATTTCTCGTGCAACTGTTTGTCTGCTTGTCAGTTCTACTTTTTTCCCTAAACACACCATCTACATTTGCTCCAAGTTTTTCCTCCTCCTCTTCTTCATCATCCATATCTCCAGTGCGGCAGCGATAGCCCTTCTTCTTGAGCAAATGGCAGATGAGGAAGCCAAGCAGACCAGTGAGGAAGAAGAGGAAGACCACCACAAATATCATGTACGGTGGGGGAGCATCCCCTATTGGGGCTCTTCCAGAAGCTTCCAATTCAGTCATATTGTGGGTTTAGCCTGAGGGACAAACAGAGGGGCATCTCATGTATTAATTCAGCGGAGGCATTTACAGATTTAACAACAGCTCTATTATCTTGGGACCGATGATGTAGAAGTCGTCACCCCCCCCCCCAAACACCTTTGTTTCATGCAGTGCATTCACATGGGATAAATGACATCTGTTTTATATGTTTCACTATTTTATGTTGTTATGACCCTGGGTCATAATCTCTGTTTTTGTGTGTGTCTGTTTATATGTATTTCTACCCCAGCCCTGTAGGAGTGCTGTGTGTTACTTTTTTGCTTTACAGGAAGCTGTGATTGGTGGTTTTCCCGATGAGCTGCCCTTTAAATGGCCGTGGATCCAACAGCTCACTCTCTGCTCTGTCAACTCCCAACCGGATCCTGTGTGTTTGACGGCCAGCTTTGATAGATCTTTGCACTAGTAGTCACTTTGGAAATTTGTAAATAGTAACTTTGATAGATGTTTTCTGTTAATAGTAGTTTTGACCTTTGTAATTAGTTGTACATAGTGTTTTGGTAATAGTCTTTAGTTTTCTGGTAGGGGAGGGTGGCTCTTTTTGTTTTCAGGTTTTCTCCTGTTTTGGTTTGGGAGTTTAAGTTAGTTATTGTATTCTATTTTTAACCGTTAGTTTTGGAGATAAGACTTTTTGTTTGGAAGAAGACTTTTGTTTGTTATTTTATATGAGCACTCCCCTAGCCTTTTGAGTTGTAAAATAAATATTGTGAATTGAATTTTTTTTTTTTTGTTGTTTGTTACTGGCATTTTGTAACTTGGGAGTTGGGAGAGGTTAAGAGCAAATTTTATGTACATCCTGGTTACACCCCTAGGCCGGGACGTAACAATGTCTTAATGTCTCATTGTTAACAGACTACGAATTATAGTGTAAATACACACACAGATAGTGATAAGTAAGAAGATGGATGGATGGATGGAGATAAGTAGCAAAAAAAAATGTAATCTATAGTATAAAAGCCATGTGGCCTCTGTGTGCGTGTGTGCCTGCATGTATGTGTATCTGCTTCATAACTGATAAACTGCAAAGATCTAACCTTTGTCTTTTGGAGCACTTATGTATTTTGGGTCATGGATCAGACAGGTGAAAACTGTTTAGCAATACAACCAATACTTTTTTTGAGTTATTAGTTGTTTTTAAAATTACAATGGGCTTACAGGTGGCCTGTGGAGGAATCCATTCACAGCCACAAAGGGGGGGGGGGGGAATCAATGGAACCATCCGGACATGACAAGGTTGGTCTACCACATCTGGGTCCCCACGAGTCAATGCACTAGTTTGATACAACTCCAGCAGAAGGCCTTTTCTCTATGTAATACTATGTTGTTTGGTGTTAACTTAAAAAAGACAGAATGTGTTCTGTACTTTTTCCAAGAGCTTCTACACCCACATATAACACTTCATAATTACTGATAAAACACAAATGAGAAAAGATTTAAAAGCTGTATTGTTACAGTAATAAAAGCCAGTACTGCATTTACGTGCAATCAGGCAGTGTTTCAGGCCAGTCTGTGCAAGAATTTGTAATTACAAAATAAATACAGACTAAAAAGGAAGAATGTTGTAAGCAAATGATTGTGAAGTTTGCAGACATTTGATTGGCCGCTTGGTAGTAACATACTTTAAAGGATTCGGGTTGCATCAAATCATCTCCCAGTCTTCTCCTGCAAGGTCAACAAGAGTCAATCTATAGGAAACAGAGAGAGAGAAAAAGGTGGACAGAGTACATCAGCTATGCAATATTAGAAGAGACAAGTTTAATAAACAGTATTGACAAATGACACTTTAGTGCTGAGGACAGCAGAGTATAGTCCTGAGCCATTTGAGCTACTGAAAAACTCTAGAAAAGTCTAAACTGAATTAACAAAGGAGCAAAAACTTAGAAATGATCTTAAGACTATTATTGTAGACTCAAACAGCCCACCAACCATCACATCATGGTTAGATATGGATGTAATGGATGCAAAATTATTTTCAAATATCAACACTTAAAATGACATTTGGGCTGAGAGCCAATACAGAATTAAACTAGAAAAGCACTTGGAGAGCACAGACCTCCACCAAGGCAGATAAGCCCCCCCACCCCCCGCATCACCACCAAAATATAATCATTTGTTCCTTGTGCCAGTATCAACATTTCCTGAAAATTTCATCAAAATCCTTCCATAACTTTTTGAGTTATCTTGCTAACAGACAGACAAACCCTGATGAAAACATAACCTCCTTGGCGGAAGTAATAACATGACAGACAATGATCTGCCACTGCCATTAGTGAACAGACGTTTTATATGCCTATACCAATATTGGCTAATATGATCAAATATCGACACTGAAGTTGGGTAATATGGTGTATATCAATGCATTCCTACACTGAGATCCTACAACTACATTTTGACTAACAACAAATATTAACCCCTAACCTTCCAAACATATGTACTTAATAGGTTAATTGGTCAATTTAAATCATCCATCCATCCATCCATCCATCCATCCATCCATCCATCCAGGAGGTTCAGACTTCCTTCTCCCCAGACACCTCCTATAGCTCCTCCGAGGGGATCCTGAGGTATTCCCATGGCCAGCTGAGAGACTTATGCCGTGTTTCCACTAAGTGGTACCAGCTTGACTCGGCCTTTTTGTGTTTCCATTACGACAAAGGACCTGGAATCTGGTACCCGGTACTAGTTTTTTGGTACCACCTCTGCCAAGGTTCCAAGCGATACTAAAACATGACGTATAAACACTGCAAACCTTGGAAATTTACTGAATGTTTAACCCACCAAACTAAAATGTAAAACCAGTGATGGCTGTTGTTAATATTGGCTCCAAGAAGTCCTGGTGCTCATAGCCTTAAACTGGACTTCTCTGTAAAAACATTTAGTCAATTTGTTTTGCTGGAACAGAATCCAATTTTATCAGTTTTATTTGGAACCTCTAATAAATGGTCTCTGGTCTTAACTTTCTCCCTCCATTTATATGATCTTAAGGCAAATACGAGGTTTTCATGTTTGCTGTGTCAGAGTTTGACTGATGCCATGACTGCATGCATTTTATTGAATAAACTGTTTTTTCCCCGACAGCTCAGCTGTTATTGCCACTCACAGGTTGCACTAACAAGACTGTAAAATAACTTTGTTACACAAGGCTTGATGAACTTTGCCATTTTGCCGAGTAAGCTAGTGCTTAGTATTAGTTCACCTCTGAACCCTTCGGGTGCGTTCAGACTGTAGGCAAATGTAGCCCCAATCCAATTTTTTTCCCCCCATATGTGACCTGTATCCAATCTGTTAAAGACAGTTTGAACAGCACTAATCCAGTTTTTTCAAATCCGACCCAGGCCTCTTTCAAATGTGGTCCTACATACGTATCTGATATTTTCCAATGCGACTTCAGTCTGAACGGCCTGGTTACCTTTAAACAACCTTTACGTTGTTGAAATGCAACAAATGTAACAATGCTGCGACCCAGGAGGAGGAGTGGTGGGAAAAGCACTACTGTAAACACAGTGTGTGTCTGCGTGGTCTCGTATTCCATCAGGACCTCTTTTGTGCATGTGGGTCAAAAATTAGATTTCACCAAAAAAATCTGAATTGTTGCCTTAAGACCTGCTGTGTGAACGTAGCCTTAGGCTCCCATACCCCCCCCCACAGTTTGTCTAAATATGGTCACTTCTGGGTCCAAAAAGCTAACATGGTGATAGCCACATTGCTGGCTTCAAAATGGCCACTCAGAAAAGTTTAGTGGGTGACATCATGATCCCTCCATCCACTAACTGTATACAGTCTATATGACCATCACACGGACATATACGTTGAAAGATGCTAGAACAGTAACACATTTAGTTTACAGAATTAACATATAGTACATGCTTTAGTCGAATAGCTGCTTTAAAATGACTAATAAAAATTGGCCTGTATGAAACCTGTTCATTTCAACATGTTTTAACACTGTACTCACTGCCTCTGCTAACCTGAACTGTTAACTGTAGATGCTTACTGTATGACTTGCCAAAAAACAGCACCGTGCATTTGTAATTACACCCTTAATGCCTTGTAGCTAACAAATATGATCCTTACCATTTTTCTTCTTGTTAATAGTAGACACATCCTAACACGAACTTCAACATGCTCAAAGTAGTGTTCCTGCATAATGACAAAAAAAAACCCGGTGAACCTCGGTTGACGTAACGAGCAAAAGTGCCTGTTGGATAAGAAGCTAAAGCCAGTAGAGAGGGATAGGCCCCCCCAGAATGACTTGCCTCTTGCCCCGCCTCTTCAGTCTATCTACTGAGAAACAAGGTGGTAGAGTGTAAGACCAACAAGAGAATTAGATAAAACAGTGGAAGACCACAGTTTATCAGTTCATGTAAGTACCCGAGTCTGTTTGTGAACCTTTAAAATGACACCACTTCAAATCTACTAAACATGTCTTGCTCTTTTTGCAGGTGCTCTACATAGCACATGTTCTACATTATTAGAGTATGAATGTACAAACAGAATATGAATGTGAATACACAAACATCGTAGACCAGTGTTAACATAGCATGCTTATCAGGGTTGACCTCCTGTTGGCTTATCAGCATCCATTAACGCCCCTCACAAACATGAACGTGCGTACCCCCCCCCCCACCACCACCCCAGTCAACATATGTTCTTTCTAAAATGTTCAGAAAGTCATTTAGACCCACTCATACAGATGGTACACAACATTTGCAGAAAACACCTTCCAAACAGTATTTTTAACAGTTTCTGGGTTTTATTAAAGATGGATATTATTAACTCCAAATGATTTAACAAGTGCTCAGTGTAACACTAATATGTAAAATAAAATTAAGTGATCATCTTCAGTAAAGAAGCAGATGTACAATATGACTTTTTAATCATTTCTCACAATTTATATATAGAGAATATTGTCTTTACCCTTAAAGTAGATACCTTTTTAGAAATAAATAGAAACAGCAATAAATAATGATCCAAAAGAAGGGTAGGACATGGGGTAAATATAAACCAGTCACATTCTGGAGAACATTGATTTCTTAAGTGGAAGTTTTGTTTTCAGTTTTCCTAACATTGTAAGATAAAGGCCCAATCCCAATTCACCCCTTGGCCCTCCTCCTTACCCCTACCCCTTGGCCCTTGCACCTGGTACTACCCCTTGAAACACAGCTGCAAGGGTTAAGGGTTGAAACATTCTCCTATGAAATGACCTGTTATATTATCAGTCATTGATACCACTATAAACAGATGCAACAACTTTATTTGTGACAGAGTTCCCCGAGCCATCAGCAGCTGTAAGCATCTCTGTTCCATGGGCTCTGGGCATCTTTTTATGGTCATCAACCACAAACTGCAGAAATGCAAATTGAAACAGAATTAAACGGTCAATTGAATGATTATATTGTTTATGAAGAAAATATGTACATTTGTGTGTTTCTTTCATCACTGCTGCACTTTTTTGCAGTGTTTACCTCCATCTTGTGGATGATTCAAACTGAATTATGGAAAATTTCTCCTACCCCTCCACTCGTAGTGTGGTCTTGAAAAATCTCAGTTTCAAGGGCTATACAACCCTCTGCCTTAGCCCTTCCCCTCTGACTAACCGGGACAACACTACCTCTTCACGTGTACGCGCAAAATGGAGGGGGAGGGGATTCAGCCAAAGTGTTCCTGTTAATTGCTGACAATAGGACATTTGATAAACAATCAGTAAAAGCAGAAGCTTACACTTGAAATCTGCAATTGATATAGAATTTGAATTTGCTCTTGCATTTTCAGGAACAATATGATGACCCACACATATACTGTGGTGGTTAGCACTGCTGCCTCATAGCAAGAAGGTCCTGGGATCAACTCCAACACCAGGGACCTTTCTGTGTGGAGTCTGCATGTTCTCCCCACATCTGTGTGGGTTCTCTGTGGGTACTGTGGCTTCCTCCCACCATCCAAAGACATGCACTAGTAGGTTAAGCTAAAATTACCCATAGGTGTGAAGGTGAGACTGGTTGTTTGTCTCTATGGGCGTTTTCACAAAGTGTACTCGAGTCCGTACCCGAGTACGCTAACTACCCAAGTCCGCTTAATTTTGTCCATGTGAATGCAATCGTTCCGTGCTCCAGTACATGGCCAAGTCCAGTTGAGAAGGTGGTCCTGGGTCCGGGCCACCTGTACTCCAGCACAGTACGATGCCGTGTGAATGCGATCTATGCCCGAGGCCGGAAGTGACCCAATCACCACGAGACCATAGACGGCGCTCCTGTCGTCTCCTGAAAAAGCCTCGGATCCACACGACACGGGCTCACCTTATTGACCAAACCACTGGGTGATATATCAGGAACAACGAAGGTTGCTCTTCTTCTTTTTGCCTCAAACAGGATAACAGATAGAAAAGTGTTGCCTGTGAACAGAACAGTTGCTCGGTTGATGATGTAAGGGTTTGTCTGCTTCTGACTTCCGTGTTTGCTGGATAGTGACAGAATTTCTTCCACACCGCCACCTACTGTTTCGGCCCTGGAACACCCATTCATACTCAGGCCGTGGTCCGAACGTGTGAATGTGCAGGAAAGGTGTGAACGTACCCGAGTACAGTACAGACTTGAGTACACTGTGTGAAAGTGTTCTACAAGTCCAGTCATGGAAAATAACTAACTTACCTAGTTAAATAAATAAATAAATATACTGATGGAGCAACCATTGTGGATTGACCAATCCATGTTTAGAATAATTTCAGGCCCCTTAGAACCTCACCAACCATGGGACTAGATGAAGTATCTCATAGGTCCCTGCTCTCCCACAGTGGGGATGCCAAAAAAACTTGTGTGGGATGTTATGCTGATACTGAGAAGGGGCATCAGACTTCTCATCTGGAATCTGTAACCTCGAGGGAGAATATTATATAGTAATAATAGTAACTGGTGCGTTGACCCGTGGGAATCCAAGCAGTAGAGTTGATAAAATGGGGAGCTGAGCTAATCTTACCAGTGTAACACACAGATTAGGAACAAATAGAATGGACCTCATTTAGTTTTGTATTGACATTGATTTGGACTATAGACTTTGACAGGACTAAACATGATGGTTCATTGTGACTCACTGCTGTTCTACATGTGCAGAACGGTCTGTCACTGTGTTATGGGGGTGGGGGGGGTGTTAATGGGCCG
>JAPQRP010000002.1:2194141-2211353 GCA_037367295.1 Apogon hyalosoma
AGTCAGTCCAGCTTGGATTTACAAGGCTGACAATGAATACTGAACAAACAAGAACCAAACTAGGAATTATGAAAGAGTTGCAGCATCTGGAACCCACCACAAGGAACATTTGACAGATAAACAGTACCACAGTGATTTCAGTCTGTCATGTCTATTATGGATTGGGATTGTCTCTGTTAATTCACCATGTTTTTTATTAGTAAGTTTTTATTATAATTTTTTATCAATTACTAGAAATTTCAGGCAACCCAACGTGGGGTCCTGACCCCAAGGTTGAAAAACACTGCTCTAGAGCCCCTCTACCACTCACCAGTTTGTGCATCTGACTCAAAAACAGATCTACAGAAATGATGCTTTGAGTGACAGCAGAACACATGGAAATACTGAGATGAAACATGTTACCTGTTTGTCAGTAATTGTAATTTTTCTTAAGTGCATGTGAAGAGTTGTAGTTCTTCATTTTCTTATAGCTTAAAGAGAACATTAGTGCTACATAAAAAACAATGGTTGTTTTATGTGGTGATCCAAAACCAAGGCAGCTGATGGGACTTGAAAACAGAGAACAAAACAATCAGCTTCATTATGTTTAATACAATTTATTTTCAGCAATTACATGGTATCTTATTTACAAAACACAAGTTGTTGCATAACAAGGAGACCTGTTTTATTTAGTTTTTTCAAAATTATCTTATTTCCCAAAATAGAGCTTTACTAGTTAATTACTACAGAATACATAAAGCGGATTTTAACATACTTGCTGCACTTAAGAACTTTATACAAGGGATAAAGATGAGAGCCTGAGCTCAGTCCACAGGGAGCATTTACAAAGCAGTGGTTCATTTCTTAAAAAAAAGTCAAACAGGAAAGAAAAAACTACTCACTACTGCTACAAATCTGAAATCAAGTCAGTGCTGCAAAGACGCTGGAGTTCAGCTTGAACACCAGAGCAGCCGTTACAGCCAGGACATGGGCAGACACAAAGGGAAAGGAAAAACTGATAGTATTTCACCAAATTCAGTCAAATCAATTCAAAACATACATACACGAAAGACGTTGGAGTGGTAGCTGAGAAAAAAAAAAGACAAAACTTAAACACATTAAAATAATTGTTCAACACACTGAGAAAAGAACCAGTGGCATTTTACAGACAGATCAGTTGACTTTTCTTTTTGTCTTTACAAACACAGAGGAAAAGCTTCAAATCAAACCTTTATCACCAGGGCAAACCTGAAAGCAAGCAGTAAATGTTATTCATCATTTATTTACAACACAGATGCTAGTTTGAACAGCAAGTAGTTATGTCAGTTGTTAGTTGTTGGACCACACTCAGTGGTGTAGATGACAATTGGAAACATGCAGTGTTTCAGTGCTCCCTCTAAGCCTTAAACAGTGAAATGAGAGCACAACACTCAGTGGACAGAACGACAGACCGGCTCACTTCACGGCCTCCCTCCTCTACTTTTTCACCCAGAACATCTTTTGAGCTCTTCTCTTAATAGAAAAACAAAACAGAAAACCACTAACAGTTCCCACTTGAGCCATGCTGTCTGCAGCCCTGCAGGGTTCAGTGTCTGTGGATATGCCATTGAACTGATGATGAGCAGAACTGGACTGCCACAAATACAGCCATGTAGCGCAGGACTGGGCAATAAAACCATAGGACAACATAAATGCATGTCATCAGGGTGTCAGCTAAGACGCTTACAATCTGTTCCAATCTCTTATTGTATCACTGCCTGATATTTACATCCAAGCAACACCCTCCACTAGTGACTGCTACAAAAAGTTCCATTAACAAACACACAACAGTTGTTATTTTCTGGTAATTACACACCATCATATTAAATGTCTTCAATTAGATCCTCCTAAATGCCTCTAATTATTGCACATTCAGTTATGCTCATGCATGTTGATGTATGAGCACCGTCTCATCCATTTCTTTTCTCAAGTCATTCAGTGAATTTTTTCCACTTTTCTCTTCCTGCCATTTTCTGTCATCCTCCAAACTACTCCTCTATCACCTTAGGAGCTCTCCAAAAGGCTAAGATACTTCATTAAGAATACTTAGCTTTACAAAGAAATTGAAAATATCCATACTTACTTTTTTTTTTATTATGCTGTCACTAGAGGCAACCTGTATGACTATGACTTCTTGCTTCTTCAACATGACTTGAAAGTTTAAATAGTAAAGAAATGTTGATTTGATAGTTGGGAATTCACTGCAGAGGGGCTGCTGCAGAGTGGCCAAACTCCATCATCTGGTGCCTGATCTGTCCTTCTGCAGTTGGAGGCTGTTATTAGTAGCAGTGGACGTTAGCTGTCACATGCAGAAGCAGCCTTATGCTCATGACACTGAGCTCAAGTACCTGACACTAGTGGTGGATTTCAATGCACATCTGCAAGCTTCTAGGCTGTAATGCAATAGCACCATCTAAAAGCAAGCAAAACAGAAGTCAGTACTATCAAAGTATTCACAGTATTTCAGCAGGGCTACTGGAGCTCCACTAGCAGAGCTAACTAGACAAGAGCAGCTATATGTTTGGACACCAGCACCACTACTTTAAATGTATCTCAAGCTATGCTAGAAGCTACTGGCATCAGACATCCATCTTAAAAAATGCATTACTACTAGCCACGACTCAAAGCTAAAACATGCAGCTGTCTGGTTGAGTTAATGGGTTAGTGTGGTCTGGATGCTCTATGGCAGTGGCATGGCGGTGAGAGAGCAGGCATAGAGGGAGCACTGATTGGTTCACTGGTGTCACATCAGTATGTCCAGGTCGTCTCCGTGGTCGTCCTCCTCAGTCACCCGCAGCGACAACACCTCCTCGTTCAGAAACAGTCCACTCAGACGCTCCTTGCGGGCCTGCCGTTGCTCTTTGAGCTGTCGCTTCCGAAGGGCTTTCTGCTGAAGTTTACGCTGTTTTGAACGTTTCTGAAAGGACATGACACAAACAGGATAAAGCACATCATTTAAAAACATAAGAGCAGGTTTTATTTATATGCATCTGATCTGTCCAGGTTTCTTACTTTGGAGTCTCGTATGCGTTCTGCAGCACTGGAGAGGTTTCCATCACTGTGAGCTCTGCTTATGTTGGCAACACTGCTCCCACTGCAGGCTGAAGCAGTAGCACCTGAAGCACAAACAAACACTGGTATGAACAAGAATGACTCAAAACAACTCAAACTGGTTATTATTTCACCCTTAATGTACCTTTCAATCTCTGTACAGTCATTCTCAAACAATGCTCACAACACTGCATGCTCTTCTGACAGTGAAAGTAAATACTACAGTGTAGTTATTCACCCTTTAGGGGCCAGAGTTTTTTTTTTTTTGTTTTTTTTTTTTATTTTAATTTTATTTTGATATCAAGCTTTCAAAAAGCTTTCTGTTTCATTCAGCTATGTTGCTTGTCACAATATTACGACTTTGGCACTTAAAGAGTTAAGATGAACCCATATTATACTGGCTTTGTCCATTTGCACTGAACCAAAAACAGGTTCCCACATAATTTCCAAGATAAAAATAATACAAATACCATGGCAATTCTTATCATTCTACAGCATGAATTAAGTTCATTTCAATTCATTATTGTATGAAAAATTAAACATTTTTTTCTCTAATTGTCATTAATTTTCACAATCACTTCAAATATTCACAAACCTTCATCATCTAAAAGCTTTAGAGTGATATAGATAAAAATGTATCAAAAGCAAAAAGAGCATCAACAGCAAAAATACTGCTCAAACATGTCATAATGCATTTCTATTATTTACTGCGCTAGTATATCTAAACATTTTATATACTGAATGCAACAATGCTGTGTACTTTGTGTGTGTGTGTGTAGAAATGCTGAGTTTCATGATAGATTCTTAAATACATGACAGTCAATGGAAAATAATCACACCGTGTTTGCGTCGGTTCTCTCTGTGTACTGCGGCTTCCTCCCATCATCCAAAGACATGCACTAGTAGGTTAACTGGTTAAGCTAAACTGCCCATAGGTGTGAATGTAAGAGTGACTGGTTGTTCATCTCTATATGGCCAGGTTGTTAATGAAAATGAGACTCAGGTCTCAACTAACTTGCGTGGTTAAATAAGGGTTAAATCTATAACATAATGCTGGAAGGTCTCAGTGTGTGTGTGTGTGTGTGTGTGTGTGTGTGTGTGTGTGTGTGGGCACAATTCTGACAAATTCCCTTAAACAAATGCATCCTGCCCCCTCAAATGAAAGTTTGCAAAGTTTCAGGAGGTAGGGAAAAGGTAAATGAGCTTCACAACAGTGGGAGACAAAGAGGAATTAGTAATGTGTTAAGTTTCACTTTCACTTTGCAAAGGGAAAGAGGAGGCGTACAGTCGAATGGTCTGCATGTACTCATTGTGAGGTACGCATGGGGGGGGTTAGGAATCAGTATCATTGGTTGTAGTATCACTTAAACCATTTTTATGTCAGTACTTACAAAATATAGACTAACATCTTTTCCCAAAAGTCAGTTCTCCCCAGCATAAAAATGACCACATCTAGAACCCACAGTTCCCCACAGGTTACATACTAGTAAATAAATAAATATTCAAGCATCATTTGAGCATTACATCACTTTTACTTTTAAGACACGAACGATCAGTGACTTGCTCCTATGGTCAAAGAGAAAGGACCTCCAGGCCCTCACTGTTCCTTCAATTCACACATTTTCCACACTCCTCTCTTTGTTAACTGCTCACTGCGTCTTCAGACACTTTAAAATCCCACAGGTGGTGGGTTACACACACAACATCTTGTTAAAACATTACATCCCTCTCACATAAAATTCAGCTGTCATATCACATCTGCTACTATCTTAAGAGCAGACCAACATGACAACAGTAGCCTTTACTGTTACAATCACTAAACCACTGGTTCAACACATAGTGCAGCAGCTTACCAGCCACAGAGTTGGATGCTGTGGAGCCAGTGGAGGAGCTTGCGGAGCTGACCATGCTGGCGTTGCTGCTGCTGGCTCCACTGACTCCTCCAGTGCTGGCACTGCTGTGACTGCTCCTCTTCCAGCCCTCTCTGGTGCTGCTGGCCCTCTGCCTCGGGCTGTGCTCTCTGATGTAGTTTCTCACCTGATCGCAGCACACAGCAAAAACAATGAAGCACTGCTGTAAAAACAACCATTCTGGGATACGGGCTTGTATGTAATGTGGTGTTTCACAGTCACTACTCACCTGCTTGAGTTTCTCATCAGTGAGACAGTTGAGCTCTATGATGAATTCACTGTCAGTGGGGGAGATCTGAGCACAGGGGTCGATGATCTTGATGATGTCCAGTTGTTCTCTGAGGCCCATCTCTGTGCTGACCTTCCGACTCAGGTACTCAATGTATTCCACCTATAAACACACAGTATTCTGAGTCATCAGATCGACAGCTATGTTCTGTGAAAACTATAAAGTAGTAGCATGTCTGAATTAGACTTTCGCATATTCAGCTGCACCATTAAAACAATTACCTGCCTGAGAAACATGAGCTTCAAACATTTATTGTACAGCCATACACTGCAATGTGTAATCCTGAGTGGAAAATACCTAGCAGACTTGGGATGTTATAGAAACCAGTGAAAAAGTAAGTGGAGCTTACCAATACCAGTCGCACAACACTTTGCCCCTCCTGCTCACTGATACCCTGCCTACCCAGGAATTAATTTTGAGTCTTAACTTTCAATCTTTTCAGAAAAATTTGGTAAGAAAAATACAAAAAAATTGAGAGAAAAGCACATGAAAAGAACATGTGTAAAATCAAAAAAGTATCGGGTGAATACTGTCCGAGAAATGGATTGGACAAATTTTCTAAATTGAAATTTTCAAAAAAAATTGTAAAAAAAAAACAAAAAAACCCAAATTTAAATTTTGCCATCAAATTGCACACTGCACATGACCTAGTGATAAAGAACATGCGTGCTGAATTAGAAAAGAATCAAGTGAATAATGTCTGAGAAACGGGTTGGACAAAATTTCGGTCGGATGGAATTCCTGGCATATATAATACCCCTGCCTGCCCAAGGGGAGTGGGTATAATAATCATAAACATTGAATAGCAATAGATAAACTGAATAAATGTAAGGCAGCCCAGAAAGACACTTCAGATTAAACTCCAATCAAACTCAGTGAATAAACAAATACCAACCCTGAACAAACAATATTCACAGCTGAGTGAGTGGGAATGGAATAAATGTGCCTTTAAATAATGTAATGACACATCACTGATAAGTAATATCAACTGAAATCTGTGACTATATTGTAATACTTGCAAACACTATGCTGTAGTATGACAGAACACAGAGTTTATTTGTTTACTTGTTCATCGTTGGTCATGGCACTCCATGGCAGCTCGTCCAGGTTGCGGTGGGGGTGGGGCTTGGGCTTCCGCTTGGAAAACAGACAGGGTGAACTTGGCACACTTGGGATGATGTCAGAAAGGACATCACTGCCACTGGCTATGTCACTGCCTGGCAACTGGAAGAACAACAATCACACAGATGAGAAACAAGAGAACCACATAGCTTGTATCATAAGTAATAATAGTCCTTTATTGTCATTGTGACATGTACAATGAAACTAAAAAGAACACCGAGCCACTCCAACTGTGCGCACTGCCATCTTTGAGTACTAATGTTTAACTGAACTGTTTGTATAACAAATATCTAACAACCAACCTGCCACTCAAACTCGCTGTCAGACCAGTCCCAGTAGGTGCTGATGGAGGAGGAAACGTCACTGCAAACACTACCCTCTGGAAACAAGTCCAAAGATGTCAGCTCCTGGTCATCCAAAAGGGAGTAACAGTCATCCTGATCTCCGACAGACACAGAGGAGAAGAGCTCCTCGCTGCACTCTGAACTGGCAACACTGGTTCCACAGGAAGTCAGGTTCCACCTGGATGGAACAAAGGGCGGACAGTTATATATTTATATATGACAAATTTAGACCATGCTGCTGCACATATCAAATTAACAGCTACAGTACTTGATCAGTTAATTTATTAATCACTGTGAAATTTAAATAATGCATTAAATCACCAGACTCAGTGGAGGCTACAGATTCAGTTCAAGGTACTTTATTATCCCCTAGGGCAAATTATTGTACAACCAGCAGAACACGCATCAAAAAGAAAAGACAGACAAAATAAAAACACAAATCACACACTATCCACAATTCAGGAACCTGAGAGCAGTAGGAATAAGAGTTGTTGTGCCTATGAGTCCTGCTACATGGTAGGGCATATGTGTGACCAGACTAAAGCAGCATGAACTCTGACCATAGAGGGTGGCTGGGGTCATTTAGCACGTGTGCATTTTGGTTGGTAACCACATGTGTGCGTCAGTTTCCGTCCTACTTTTAATACTATGGCGGTACTAGGTGGTACTGTCTGTGCCCCCGGCAGAAGTGGAAGTGAAACTTTATGCACATTTATCTTTTCCCTACCTCCTGAAGCTTTGCAAACTTTCATTTGAGTGGGAAGGACATTTGTCCTGGACTATTATATATAATACATATGTATAATAAGTCTAATGCAACGGTGATGATTTTTTTTTTTGGATGAAATGTTTGGCGTGGTGGCAAGGATTTTGGCATGGCACTGCGCCACAGAAAAACCTATACCAACAGAAACATTGAATTATAACATGACAATCTTCATGGTACAATGTGATTATTTTCAGGCTTGTATGACATAAGAACTTTATAACATATTAACTTATCTTGTTCTAACATGATAGCATATCACATCTTAACATGATTAACAAGTATAAAGCATGAAACTCACACTTAAGGAAATGTTTTGTTTAGAACAGATAAATAGAGGAATGAAGATCACTTATGCAGTTTGTTACAGTTCTATTTGATACACAGTGAGACTTCACTATTAATGAACTCCATAGACGATACTGGGCATGATGCATGGGGCAGCACAGCAGGAAGAATGAAATGTAATAATGAGATGTAGCAACAGAATGTGGAAGTATCATCAATGGGCTATATCCACAGAACCTCCTGATCCTCCAGCTGATCAATGACAAACACACAACCCTGATCAGATTCCCTCTTCCTTCTGCTCATTTGCATGTATAATCATCTGCACATTATCCCATGATATCACTTCATGATCTAGTCATGCGATGTTCAACTTTTACTAATTGACCTTCCCAAACTAAATGAACTATTAGAAGCCAAAGTCCAGAGGCAGTAGGTGATGGTCATGTGACATTATTGAGGAATCAGTGTACTTCAAATATGCACAGCTTCATTTAGGCTAACATTCAAGACCCAAACATCGACATGTTATACATAAACTATGAAAGCAATACAAGTTAATTTAAGTTGATAGCCTTTATTCCTCTATTTATCTGGTCTCTAGGCATATTCTACATTTTAGTTATTTCTATGGAACAGTGCATATTAATGAACATCTACAACAATTGCAGCTGTAAATATGCCTGATTGACATGAGTTTCACATTTTTACAACGTGTCACTTAATGTGAAAGTTTCAACATTCTAACATAATATGTTATCATGTTTGAAGAACATAAGTTATATGCGTTATAATGTGATAATTTTCTCAGTATAGCATGAAACCTTCTTGTTGTAACAAGATACTGATCAATTGTTATTTCTCAGACATGGCAGCAATATGCTTCAGCAAGACTCAGAATAGGGGTAAACTCTAGGGTTGATATTCAGTGTAAATTTCACATCAGGGAAAACTAAATTATTGTCAAATTTTATACCCATGCACAAAGAATCACAAAAATTATGAAAAGGGATGGGGAATTTTCCAAAATTTTGAAATGAAAAAAGTATCTGGGGTAGACCAACAGGATTTTGCACCATTCCATGGTTTTCAATTATGTTTAACTGTTTCAAGAAAATGTATACACACAAACTGGGATGACCATAATGAGTAGGGATGTACCGATCCAATATTGGTATCGGATATCAGTCCGATCCAGATGCAAAATGCTGGATCAGATATTGGTAAAAAAGTGCCGATCCATACGAACAATCCAAAGTGCTTAATTTATTTCTCGCATTACTTTGCCAGTCTGTGTTACACACTTTGTGACACCACTGTCAATGTGACGGGTGAGTTATTCATTGTGGCAGAGATCTTTTATTGTGGGAAACGAAAAGTAACAGTAATTTTGTTAGCTTTTTGCAGCCAACAGCAAAAAGTTGGCAGTGTGGCAATATTTTACATTTGTCACGCCAACAGCTTTCACTGCTACTTGCAGTATCTGTAAAGCGTGTGTTTCGAGAGGTGGTGGCAACATTGCAAAGTACAACACAACTAACTTTATTAAGCATTTACAGAAGCATCATGTCAAAGAGTACAGTGAATATAGCAAAACTATGGCTAATGAGCTGAAGCAGTTAACTTTACTAGGCTGTCAATAGGCTTAGGTTTCCTGGTCTTGCTGCATGTGGTCTGAATTTCCTAAGCGCACCTTGCACAAGTGTAGAGAGTGACGACTGTTTAGCTCCCTCTCTGACATTGTTGATAAAAAAAAAGACTAACTGCAGAGAAGGCAGAAATGCTTGTGTTTATGAGAAAGAACTTTCCATTGCTTCTCAAGTGAATGAAATGCAAATATACCAAATGTGAGATAGCAGTATATAGATATAAGGGGGAAAGATGGAATAATAAAAACTAAAATAAGTAAAAAAAATATCAGTGTTTTGACATGGCATAGATATCTCCAAATAAGCACAGATGAATGCTGTGCTCCTTCCTTTTTTCTACTTTACACTGGAATACATTTTTATTTTAGCACAACGCATTTGCAAGGTATTTTGCTCTTCACTTTGTATAATTTGTTTGCAACAACTGAAAATTTTAGGTTTTATTCTATCTTATTTAAAGGGTAAATTAAACTGGATTTATGAGCCTTTTTGCACTAAAAGTTTCTTAACAGTGATAGCCACAATATGTATCTTATAATGAGTGACAAATTAGACTCTTTACAGGTATTTCTTACTTTAAGTTTTAGAGTGAAAATTGACCGATATTACCTTAATTAATTCACATTTTCTTTCTCACTGTGCGTAACAAAAGTGAATTTAACAGTGGTATTGGACTGGTCAGTATCAGCAGATATCGGCAATCTAGGGATCAGATTGGTATGGAGCTCAAAATATTGTATCGGTACATCCCTGATAGAGAGATGGAATGAAATGACCCATATATTCAGCCTGACAAACACTTTAACATCTGTGAGTAGCAATCATCAGTTAATGTCCCCAAATGAGCTTTTGCACACATGAATTACTGACCATAGATATGGTTATAACAATAATACAAGTTAAGGGCTCAATCAATACTAGTGCGAACACATTGGCTTTAGTATCCCTTTTTTAAATTAAGCATAAACTACATGTTACTACTCAGTACAGTACAAAATCAATAGTTATTTCAGCTCCTCTGAATTATAAACATTCAAGTTGTTTCTCTAACCATAACCCTACAAAAAACATACATTACACATTATAGTTTAACTTCAACTATCTACTTCAACTCTTACGTTTTGTTCCTGCACTCTTGCATATTTCCACTCAAAGCAGTATTCCGGCAGAAAAATAAGCCAATTTACCAGAACTTCAAACTGTTAACTTGTTATTGTTGAATAAAAGTATGGTCATGCATGCTGTACTGAAGGTATACATTCGGGACCTAGTCCTACACAAGTGAGATAAAGGAATTTAGTAGACCGACCATTAAAAGGTGGAAAAATACACACATATAATCACACATCCAGTTCACCTGTTACTGTGGAAGCGGTGCAGAGGGTCTGTCCTGTGACAAGAGGACAGCTGACATCCAAAATCGCTGACATCAAGGGTCCCCACATCACTGAGATTAGCTCTCTGCGAGAGGAGAGGGAAAGGCTCCTCTGGGGCCAAAAACTTCTCATAAAGAGATTCGGACATGGCTACGTATATCTGAAATGAATGCAAAGGAAGAGAAAATTATACATACCCTTAGCGTAAACTGCACTACTGCTGTACTTACTATATTTAACATCGAGGTTACTAAAGTTACATTATTTACTTCATTAACTAACATACCAAAGCTGCTGAATAAAATTTACATTAAAAGTTGAACGAGTATTTGACTGAAATTACGTCAAGGAGAAACTCTGGTCAGTGTGTATCTATAGTTTTAACGGTCTAATGACGTTAAAAGGGATTTTTTTTAGCTAGGTTAACGCTAGCTTATTTGCCTACGCCAGATGTCCAAGTTAAGCACCCCCCTTAACTGCTATTTTATTAAACAATTGGCACTAAAACAAGCCCGTAAACCTATCAGTGTAAAATAAAAAAGATATCGAAATTGAACAACAAATAAACAACACTTAGTTGGGTATACTTTATAATAACTTACTGAGCAACTAGCACATCGAGTAGGAAGCTAGTGAGTGGAACACAACACATGCTAACATTACTAGCTGGTTGCTAATGCTCCAAACGTTTACGTAACATTTACCAAACGACAAAGCGATAATGTACTGCTTCTCTCGTCCCAGAAACGGTTCTGAACTGATTATTAACACGACAGAGTTGTAATTTAAAGGCTATTTGCACATAAAAACCAACCTTTAGTCGTCTAAAGAAAGGTCTTTTCTGCCATCTCCATTTCCAAATCCTTTCTTTTCTATCGATGAGCTGAGCTGTTACCGCGAGACTCCCGGGAGCCACGTCACGTGACGTCACTGCGGAAGAACAGAAGCGGCCACGGAAACAGGGCTAGCATACATAGCACTAGAGTTTATTTATCACCTTTTATATGTGCATTCACATTTCAACGCGTCATCAGTCATGTCTACGGGCCATACGAAAGATTCCAGCTTTTTGGGTGGCAGGATACCACCAGAAATCGAATCATTATCAAAAAACCTGAAGGACGTAGATCAGGAGACATTCAGGAAAATACTGAAAGGTAACATTAGCGTTTAATACTAACCTCCCAAAGTACCATTTTATCTTTTTTTTTTATCGTTGTTTGAATCATATATCGTTATAGACATAACGACATGTCCATTAGTTATTTACATGCAAGAGAAAACAAGAACCAGACGTTTGTTTTTTTAGTAAAGCCATCTCATCGTAAGGAGTCCGTTTCTGGAGTCTAATAGATGCCGTTGTGTGTTCAGTGTCTGTGTGTGATTCATATTGTAATCACACCCGAGCCCCTGTGACTCTCAACAGGGGGGTTAATAATAAATGCCCTGACATCTGAATGGTTGTCTCTCCAGCTGTGGTCAGTGCCCTGGAGGGGAAGGACTGCAGAGAGGTGATGAAGTCAATAGCAGAGAGCTGCGTCATTTCTCAGGAGAGGCTCAGTCACATAGTGGCTGGGATGTACCGAGTTCTGTCCGATGCCATCCGCATCCCCACATCATCGTTTAAACAGGAAGTAAGAGATGATGACACAAAGCTAATGTCTAACATTTTTAAATAAATAAATAGGTCATGGACCTGAGTGTGAAGACTTATACCGAGTTCATGAAGGAGCACAGTGTTTGTTTACCTATACAACAGATGTAGATATTTCATAAAGCAACAGATATGAGACCAAAACAAAACAATATTGTTCAGACCACTACAGATGCATTAAAATCAACAGGAAAAGAAATACTAATATCATATCTTGAACTTTCTTGGGGAATATTTCTGCAAAACAGTTTTTATTCAGTGTTGCTCCAGAGCTATATTTATTAAGATCTGAGGCACACGTTATTTATTTATTTATTTTTATGTCAGGCCAAAAACATTGTAGATGTAATCTAGATGTAATCTGTATTACTTCTAATTTGGTGACTTTTTTTTTAAGTAACAATTTTTTTCCTTCACAACACTAGTTGTTTATGTTTTTCAATATGATTTCACCATCATCTGTTTAGAAAAATCCATGTTGTAAATGATCCTATGAATTTCTTGGATCTCCCATACAAATTAGGCCATTTCATTGAAAATGAATCTATTAATGAGTTGTACAGTACACTTACTGATGATGAAATTTAGCCAAATTCAGAACCAAAAGTGTATTTGGAGTAGATTTTTTTTGGATTTTGTGAGGTCACATGACATAGATAGATGTGTTTGCATGAGTTTTCCCCCCAAAAAATCCAAAACATGAATTGGGAAAAGTAGTGAATGCTGGGTGAGTTTGACTTCAGGACAGGGGTTATATCGCTATCAGGCTTTTGCAGAGTATGATGATGATCTGATCATTAATTGAATCAGGTGTGCTAGAAGAGGGAAATATCTAAAACATGCAGGATATTGGCCCTCGAGGACCAGATTTGAATACCCCTGCTTTAGGACAAAACATAAAGTCTGCTATGAAAAAGGTGTATTACAAAAAGGACATCAATAAGCCCCAATGCATGCAAAACTTAAAAAAAAAACAAAACTGTAGCACATGGTGAGTGGAATGACCACTTATAGTAATTTCTTTCTAAACAGAGAAGTATGCAAGTTGAAGAACTGAAAACATTTTTGTCTGTTGTGTTTATTTAGGGCAACAAACAATGATTTGTTCCTCTTCTTTAACATACTGTGTTTTGCCTTTTTTGTTTTCTTTTTGTGTTTTCATTTGTAGGCTTTTAAAGAAGATCTCAGAGACCTGAGGTGAGACGTGCATTTTTAACACCATCACTTTTCAGTAACACTTTTTTGTTTTGTTTTTTTTTACACAGTACTGAATTTGTTTTTTTGGTTTTTTTTTTTCTTTCATTTTTTCATACCAGAATACCTGAAGAATTTATCACAGATTTCTCCAGCGTGATCTTTGGAAATCGGTATGTTTCCTTTGCTTTTATTGATGACTTTCAGAGCAGTTATAGATGTATACAGCTGTTATAGATGATGCACTTCCCCATGATCATTATTTTACATAACACTTCTGCTGGTATTTGTAGCCGTGCAGCTCTGGAGGCATTGACCTTGCAGAATGATCCACACCTGCCCACTTTAGATGAGCTTAAATGGAGAGTGGATGTGGCCATTTCTACAAGGTAATAAAGAATAAAGAGTAGGAGTTTGGTTGTGTTATTTTGTAACATTCAGTTTAACAACCTTAATCAGTTGCTGTGATCATTTCGATTGTCTTATTATGATTATTAGAACAAGTCAGTGGTAAATAGATTGAGCAAAAGAGCATGCCTTTTCTTATCATTTTCAAACTCATCCTTATTGCCGGTGTCTGTCTGTGTCTCTTCAGTTCCTTGTCCAGAGCCCTGCAGCCCTCAGTTCTAATGCAGATTAAACTATCAGATGGGACTTTTCATCAGTTTGAGGTACTGCTTTGACTTCAGGCTGCAAATGAACAGACATTTATCAAATTAAAGGAACAGTGTTGTATAATAATGATGATGATGATCATAATAACTCAAGTATATTTAATCATTACCTGCTGACTTTCAATACAGCTCTGTTTATGTAAACAAGCTGCTGCCAGGCTGAAATAGCGCTGTAACAGATATGGTCTAAAGGACAATGCATGTGGAATATAAAGTAAATTGCTTAATCTGACAACAAAATCAATTTATGGCTTTTGTTATTTTACACAGCAGAGGTAATAGAGAAAAACATAATCATGCTTGTAATAAAAAGTGTGAAAAGATTTAAAAAACTTAAGTGCACATATTGGTATGAGTCTTGAAGAAAAGATACAGTTAATTAAAATCAGGGTCAAAAATAGTTCTTGTGGTGTTTCTCAGCTGAATCTATTTGTCTAATTTGGTGGATCAGACAGTTTCGACTGGTTATAAACTGTAACAGGTTCGTGATTCTCATCAGTAGGTGGGGGTGTTTTTTGCTAGTTCACATCCATAGGATACAAGGTCTCACTGAATGGTTTGATGAGTGAAATGATATGAAGGTCTCAACCCAACTAAACATTTATGGAGGGGCTTTTTACTAATTTCTTATAGCAGGCTCTCGAACTCCATCTCCAACATCAAATCTGCAACTAAGGAATTATCTCTTGGTGGAATGCTTTTATCATTCTACTAGAATTTGCAGGTTTTTCTAAAGCAATGAAAGATGCATGGCTTGTTAAAAATCTGCATATCGCTAGTTGTTGGAACAGAGAATAATAAAAGTGTTGCAGTACAGCAAATGCTTTTCACAGCAGAAAACGTCAAACTTTGCTGTGCACAATACTGGCAAACTGTATGAAAGTGTGGGCGTACTGTACATTTAAAACATGATGGAGTTCCTGTTTTCAGTAACAAAAACCATCACATTCAGGTTTTGCAAACTTTGTGGATGTTTATATCAACCAGTCATAAAACCCACAGATGTCATATTTATGGGTCCTGTGTTCACTTTTATGACACAGTGCAATGTACAGATACATACCCACTTTAAGTTAATAGAGGGATTATCTACCTGTGTCTCAGGTGTTACACATGTGTAACAATGTTTTCTTATCACAAATATCTGTGTGCTAATTTAAGACAATTAAATTTTTCTAAACTGTGTTAGGATGTGAGTCCTATTAGCAGGGACAGCAGCAGGAGGGAGACTTGTAATACTGTGGTGGTTGCACCTAGTTCAGTACTTACATAATCAGATTACAGCATAATGAGAAGATTAGCAGTAACAACATCCGATGTAAAGATTCTATTGATGGATTCACCTTATCTGTACCTGATACGTGTTTTCAAGCTGTGGCTGGGCATGATTGAAGGATATCAGCTGCTGTTTCCATCAGTTAGCATTGCGACTCTCCCTCCAGCAGATATCAGCCTTGAATAAAATAATGAATGCTATGATTTAGGAGGAGTTAGTTCTACACCCTAGTTGTCTGTGTTACATTCTCAGTGAATTATTGTTGTCATTTTCCTCTCCAGCTTCCCGTGTCTAAATTTCAGGAGCTCCGATACAATGTGGCACTGATTCTCAAAGAAATGAACGATCTGGAGAAGAGGAGCATTCTCAAGATTCAAGACTGATATGAAGCACTGTTTTTGAAATTAAGCTGCCCTTTGTACGTTGTGGGATTTTGTACATTTACAACAAATGACTACTGTTAATGTAATGTTATGTTTGATGGGTTGGCATCCAACATAAAGTACTTGGCTGTTGACAATGTAAAATGAGAAGAATTCCTAAATGAGTGAACGTAAGAGGAGGACAAAAGAAGGGCAGATCAGTATCATCCTTTTATTTTATTATAAAAACTATGGCCTATGAAAAAGTTATTTGTAGACTAACAATCTGAAGTCTCAGATTTTTCATGTTAACTAATGCTCTAATGCAGGGCTGTCAAACTCATTTTAGTTCAGGGGCCACATTCAGCCCAATATGACTTGAAGTGGGCCTGACCAATAACATAACAACAGTGAAAAAGTGAAATTACTTTATAATAATTTTTATGTCTACAAAGTTTCACTAAAAATGTGAATAACATGAACAACCTGAAATGTCTTTAAGAAATACAAATGTCATTTTAACAGCATTATGCCTCAGTTCATCATTTATACATGTACACAGAGGATCTACAAATACACCAAATAGTCATTTACTTCTCTTAAGACATTTCAGGTGGTTCATATTTGTTAAGATTATTCACATTTTTTGTGAAATGATTGTTTCTAAATGTAAACATTTTAATGTAAATTTAACTTTTTTTACACTTAAAGAAAAATGTGGAATTGTCATTATTTATAGGTTATTATATTATTTTTAAGGTCTGATCCACTTTAGATCAAATTGGCCTGTATATGTGGAACTAAAATGATTTTGACATCCTTGATTGTTAATATCTTTACTGTCATTTTTGCATTTCACAAATTCATCCCATGGGCCAGATTGGATCCTTTGGTAGGCTGGATTTGGCCCACATGTTTGACACCTGTGCTCTAATGCTTTCTTGAAATTACCATATTTGGACAAGATAGGGGGGCATGAGAAGGGTGAAACTTGCCAAGCCAATGCTAATTTACTGAAACAAACTGCAATCTGACCACTTATTAAACACTGCTCCAAAGTAATTTCATCTGTTTTGTAAAAATTACAGTTGTGTCTGGCAACTGTATAAAGTATAAATGCTCTGATTAGCACACTCTCACTGAATTAGCAGTCTAGATAACACCATCCATCCATTTTCTGAGCCTGCTTTATCCTCACTAGGGTCACGGGGGTCGCTGGAGCCTATCCCAGCCACTTAA
>JAPQRP010000002.1:2211453-2225578 GCA_037367295.1 Apogon hyalosoma
ACTGCACTTTTCAGTTTTTTATTTGTAAAACAATATTAAAATCATGTATCATTTTCTTTCCACTTCACAATTGTATGACACTTTGTGTTGGTCTTTTATATAAAATTCCAATAAAATATATTTATGTTTGTGGTCGTAGCGTGACAAAAGGTGAAAAAGTTCAAGGGGTGTGAATACTTTTGCAAACCACTGTAAGTATATGGTCTTCTCTTTTGATGATTTGACCTTTATGATTTATAGTTATTTCAATTGTTAAACCATACTATTAGTAAACTACTTTGTCATACACTTTATTGTATCATTTCAGCTGTACATTCATATCTTTAGTTAACCATTGTATTATTTACATTAGTTTAGCATTTTCACCCCTTTGAGCATTTATCATCTAGGAATACACACCATGATCTATGAGTTTAGCTGTGTTTACCATTTATACATGACTTTTAGCTAGTTCAGCTGTTTAACCATATGTAGTCAACTAAAAAGTTGATCATTTACATCATTACAGTGTCAGCTATTTTAAGTTCTTTAAAGCTAGCTGATGTAGTGAGTAGCTTCTCATTTCTGAGCCCTTGTGCCTCACTCCAAAAAAAACTTTGAATTCATTAAAGAGAAAAATGTCATAGAAATTGTACATAATATTATTTTCCACTTTATTGGAGATAAGTGTTTTAATAAACTTCACTCACTTATCATAACTATGTATAAGTAGTTATTCATTTGAATTAATACTTTGTTTTAAAACTTTTAAACATAATGTTTTAAATATAGAAGAAGTTTTTAAATTTCCACTGTTTGGGATTTAGTAATAATTTGCAACACTGGTTTTGCTGCATTTTTATTTTTTTCACCAGGTCACTTTCAATGGAAAAACTACCACTCAAATTAACTAAATTAACAAATGAATTAGCATTTTAGTTAAGTACAATGTCTACATCAAAAACAAGTCCATAAAAATCTTATATATTAATATTATTTTTCACTTTTATTTAGATAAATCTTTTAATAAACTCCAGTCTTAATCATAATGATCAAATATTTAGAATTCTGGGGGAATTTGTATCCTTTATGTGGCATTTTAAAGGGATATGACACTGATTTCATAACCCCTAAAAACAAAAAGAAATATTTTCTATATAATGCATGCTATGTGGACTTTTTTGTATTTGTTACTAATTGTTGATGTAATTCTTGTTATTAATAATGATGATAATAATAATAATAAGAAGAAGAAGAAGAACAAGAACAAAATAACCCTAAACAAAACAAAAACAGGAAATTTTTACCATATTCAAAATACCAAGCAGATTATTTAGGTTATTACAGCCTGGGATTTATCCCAGGCACCAACACTGACTTTAATGCATTTTTATTTTTTGCAGCTTCAGTTTAAAAACAAGATGAATGAACTACCAGTTTTACAGTCGATTGTTTTACAGTCTATTGAACATGGCTTACATTCAATTTAAAGCCTTCAATAACAGAATACATGATTTTATGGTTTAATGATCAAAAGAGCCAAAATATGGTTTTAATTTAAACATTTTGCCCCTAAGGTAACAAGTGGTATTATTCTGAAAACACAACTTATTTTAGACTTATTATGGGAAATGAGGTTGAAATCTTAAAATTAGAGTAAAAAGACACACCTATACCAAATTGTATCCCATTTGCAGTAACACAGGACAACTGAGTAAAAAATCACAAGTTAAAAAAGAAAAAATGTCCTTAGTGAGGCACAAAGGTTAAACAACCATCAATTTGATAGAAGGTGTAAAGATTACCAGGATTCATCACACTAAAATTGTGAGAGTGGTTCAGGGAGCATGAGACATCATTTACACAGATCTGATCCAGACCTGAACCCCATTGAGAATCTTTGGGATGTGATGGAGAAGACATTACATAGTGGTCTGACTCTGCCATCATCAATACAAGAAGTTGAAAAGTTTATGCAAATATAGACAGAAATAAATACTGTGACATTGACTGGTTACATAGGCACTGAGTGGCATAAATGACACTACTGCAAATGTACCCTGGCCAAATACTGTGAGTGAAACTGAATTTTTTTCTGGCTTAGCAATGTATGTACCTGTGTTTGGGAAATGCTGAGTTAAGGCACAAAATACTTTTGCCGCTATAAAGGAGGCGAGTTAAACAGTTGAAACAACATTTTGACACAGACCCAAAGAGGAAGCCTCTCTTGAAATAACTGTTTAGATGTTAAATACTAAAATGAAAGCTGTCTTTACAATTGAGATGTACTGAGAATGGGGATGTCAAGGAATTGAATAAATCTCTTCATCTGAGTAATGACATTTGTGTATCTATTAATTTATTGGTCAAATCTATTGACAATATGTCCAGACTTTACAATTAAACTTTTAGGGAAAAACAACTCTTGTTTTGGATAAGAAAAACAGAAATTGTATTCAACAGGGGGATGTGTCAAACTCCATTCCTCTGTAAATTGGCATCCAGTTCTGTTTGAGTGCAGATAAAAGCCCTTATTGTACACACACCATCTGTTCTTTATGCTGAAACCTCATTTCCTCTCATCTGAACACAAACTGACCTGCCACCACACTATATAACAAACCTATTATGAAGTGATAAAATGGCATTTGAAGAATTATGCAACTCTGGAGGCATATGAATCCCCTCAGACTCAGCTAGTGAAAACTATCTTGACTTTCCCTCTCCTTTTTTTCCTGTCAACCTATGCATCCCCTTAAAGCCAAATGAGATGTGAGTGATGCAGTGCAAGCGTTGGTATTTATTACATGAATATTCATGTTTGTTTCCAACTATGTGTGACCTTGTATAACAGTCAGTCAGTTGAGGAGAAGTGCGGGTCTCAGTCCAATATGTGATGTCCAGACAGTCTGTACAGGGAGAGCTGGCTAGACTGTATTGTTGCCCTATTTAGGAACACATACACACACACACACACACACACACACACACACACACACACACACACTCCAAATTTTCAAGGTGATACATGAGGATCTCTCCCTGTTGTCTGATTGGCTACTTCCGAATATGTTTGCATAATATTCTCCAACTGTCCTCATTTGCATATATGTCAGCCAGTGACTGTCTGTCTGTCTTTTTGACATGTGTGTCAGTCTGTCTGCTCTGGTGTATATGTCCGTCAGAGGTGGTGTCTGTGTGCAGGATTGAGTTCACGGGCTAGACCGGCCGACCTATATTACCAGCATGACTACTATTACTCGACTGACCAGCCTGTAATCCACACACAGCAAACAAGTTTTATTTTGAGATCACAGGAAATACTACTGATAAGCTTGAGGCCATGCTAATAGTAGTCCAGTATCAAATTGGAGGGCAATCCCTGAACCTAAGTCACTAAACTCTGCCCTTAACATAACCAACTTCTAATTCTAGCCTGAACTGTGGATGTTGATAAAGGTGCAGGTCATTTTTGCAAGCAGCACTTTCATAGGTCATAAAATAATCCTTTTTATTTTGCAAAAATAGTTCTATGGGTCACCATTAATTCTGTACTATTATTTTTAATATTACAGAAGTCTTGCTTTAATAAAATGTAAGATTTTTACTTATTATTTTTTTCTTTATTCTAATCAGAAAGTAATTTAAGATTATGCTGACACTTTTACCCAGCAATTACAAAATTGCAGAATTTCAAAGTTCAATGAATGACTGGTGCTTGACTGCTGGTTCTCTAACTCACTGTTATGGTGCCATAGTTTGATAAGGTCACATCTTGGCAGGCTTTTATGAGCATTTACTTCCCGGTTTGACGTCCGAACGGGTGATCTGAGGAGCAGTGACAGGGGTTGGTGTCCATGTTAATGGTAAGAATCACACCATCTTCTCTCTACCTTTTCAAAACGATTTACGTGGAGTCCTCAGCTGGTGTGTAGGTGAAGAGCATCTTCTAATAAGTCAAAAAATTTTGTTTCTTACAGGAAACAGGATTACATCCAAGTGTACTGCATATAACAAACTACACTGGAAACTGCTACTTATGTTCTATAAATTCTATTCCTGCATGATATTCAACAGACTTTAAAAGAAGTAGCTGGTTGGTTCTTTTTGTTTGGAGTGTACAACTGAAGCAAAACACAGTGTTAATCTCAACTATATGATCTTTAAATCATCGCTCCAGATTAGTTTTTTTAAGTGCACAATGGGCTGTCTCATTTTGTCAATGAAAATTATTTTAAATACATTGAAACCTTAATATATGAAGTGAGATTCACAGTTCTACCTGTTAACATCCTACCTTTTCATGGAAATGTAATACTCAGTGAAAGTTCATGGATCTTTCTGCTAGGCTGAGGCCTGAAGAAGGCCAAAAAGGGCATGAACACTTCATCAGAGAGAGGACATCCTCTAGTTTTTCTGTGTTTAGCATGTGGCTGAAACGCACCATAAACTATGTCACTTCAACCATGGCTTAAATGTAACCCTAAAATGGGTCACCACTGACCTGGTGTCTGTTCAGATGTTTTAAGTTGTGTATTAGTTAGCATTTGTAAAAGCTCTAAAGATACTGGATGAATAATCAGATTACACCAGCAATATAATAAACTAAAAATAATAATTTGAGAAGAATCTTCTTATAGTTTTTGGTACATTGTGGTTGGAGTGCAAGATGTAAAGCCAGTGGAAACTACTGCAAATTTTAAAATGATTTATTATTAACACAACTTCACTTCTTAACTTCACTCCAATGACATTACTAAATCTACGTGTATGATGGGATTGCAGATCCTCAGTAGCAGTACCGTGGGGTGGCCCCACGCTGAGGGGTGACACCCTGACCCGTCAGTGTTTATCCTACTCGGTCCTTCTTGCAGGTCAGACGGACTTCTGCCCCGACACTGAAACTGTTACATGGCAGATTGTTTTGTAACAGTTTCTAAACTGTCCAATGAGAACAGCTGGCCGGCGTCACGTGACCTAACTTTTACATAACTGTTTTTTTCCCCTCCGCTGTTCCATTGAGAAGCGCAGAGGTACTTCCTGAACCAGACCATGGGCACACAGTGGAGTCCGTGCCCGTCAGCAGACACGGACCTTCATGGCAGTGGGGGTCCCGACCAGAGATGCAGCTCACACATGAAGGGCTTCTCCTCCAGCGGGCTGTTCTGAATGGGGATGAAGTGTGACAGCATGCTGCAGCTCGCAGCGGAGGCTTTCCAGTCGAAAAACTTCGACCTAGCAGCAGAGATATACGAGTGCCAGTTAGCGGGTGTCGGTGACCCGGGGAGCCGGCGGGAGCTGATGGTCAAGCGGGCAGATGCACTCGCCTTCGGGGGCAAATTCACTGAGGCTTTCGATGTGTACCGACAAGCCTCGGAAATAGAGAGACTGAGACCCGTTCACTTGGCCAACCTCTTAGAGTACCTGTCGGATAGTATCAGGAGGCAAGACGGAGGTGAGAGCCGACACAGCGGTCCGAAAGGAGGAGGGCAGACGGGGTCGGGAGAGGCGGTCGTCCGCCCCGGGGCTGTCGGAGCCGCTGGTCGCCGGTACGAGGACGTCTCCTGCCGGATATGTCTGAGCTTTCTGTTCGAGCCAGTCACCCTGACGTGCGGACACAGCTTCTGTAGGAAGTGTCTGGAGAGGGAGCGGAAGGAGAAGGAGCGGCCGGTCATGTGTAAGGAGTGCGGGGACAGCTCCAGAGTGGCGGACGTCCAGACGCACCGGGTCAGTGTGGTCCTGAGCAGCCTGCTGGCCAAGTGGTTCCCCACCCTGCACGAGGCCGGCAGGCTGAGGCGCGAGGGCAACGGACTGTACGCCGAGAGGAAGATGGAAGCGGCACTGGAGAAGTACGACCAAGCCATCCTGATAGGTAGGACTCAGCGGTACGGTTTATTAGGAGAATAACGTCAAGTTTTGTGGCAGAAAATGCTCATATTGAATATACCTGTTCTACCTTTAATAGGACTGTGGAGTTCGATAACATTGCTGCTAGCATGTTTGCTACTTTTAGACATGTTCTCCGTAGTTTTCCCTTCCCTTTTAATGACTTAGATAATGATATACCGGTGTTACTGACGTGAAACCGTCATGAAAAACATCTAGAAGCACAAAAGTATGTGTGCGCTGTGCGTCTGGAGACCACTGTACGGGGCTGGGGCTGCTGGGGCTGCCGCTGCTCCGCTGGCGGCTCTCGGCCATACCGCGCCATGTGTTGGATAACAGGGTTATGTAGGCTGGGCCACTGGACCAAACATTGCGTAAGCACGTAACACCCTCCCTCAAGTCCCTTATTGTATAACGTCAAACAATGATGCAGGCAAATGTGGGTCAAGGGTATTATTGCAGGTCACCGCTAGGTTCAGTCTGCTCTGTGCTCCTACTTCGAAGGACGGTGGTTTCCTAACAGGAGAGGTTGTGGAAGAACAGGTGAAAGAGAATTTCAAGTTTGGAACCGCCATAGTTATTACTATTACCGAGGATCTATGGTCTGGAATAAAGTCTATTCCTTCGAAAATTAAGATCTACTTGGATTTTTATAGGTCTGTGGTTTTATGACTAGTACACTCAATGATGGGCAGTAAGGAGCAGGACGAACACTTTGGCTTTCCTCTGAGAGTCTCCTCAGTAGTATTAACTCTGCCTGACCTCATTTGACTTGACTGTACAGATCTGGAGCAGCTGAATGCACACAGAGGTACACTACCCACATCACTAGTTTGACCCAATTAAAGACAACCTGTGCTTTGAGCTACCCCTCCTTGGTGTCTATCCGTCTCCCAGTGAGCTGAGACGGTGCAGCTACTCTGAAGTCAACTCATGATGCAGTTGTGTAACTTAACCTAAGCTCTAAATGACACAGTGTTCCTGAATGTTCCTGTCACCATATTTGTTGAATGTTTCTAGTAACTTCGATATGTAATCATTAACAAAGAATGACATAACTGTCTTATTTTGGACAAAAGTGTCACACTTAAATGACTTGTGGTCATCCTGTCCATTGCATGTGAGCTTCTGACTCTTCATAGGCAAGGCATGGTAAATTTATTTGTATAGCACCATTGATACACAAGCCAATTCAAAGTGCTTTACAAAGGCATAGAAACACATAACATTACTAGGGATTAGCTAATAGGGAAAAATACTATTGGAACACCTCGACAGCTAGCAGACTACAACTGAGCCAGGGTGGGTAGTGTGTTAAATTTTCATACCAGTACCAAGCCCTTGGTTTCAATACTAGTTTATAAATGATTCTTTTTGAAACCAATTTCCCATTTTATCAAAAATAAAACTACAACACTTTGTGATTCAATTTTTAGTTTTATTTTTCAGTGCCTTAGCATTTTCCTACACTCAGAATAAATCAATTTACCATAAGTTGAAGTTGTCTCTTAATATAATATCATTAATAAAAATATACAATAGCTCTTTGTGAGCACTGCATCCACTGATGGTAAAGAAATCATATCTAAAAAAAAAGTCCTTAAGTTCTGTTGTCAGCTTTTAACTCAATATGACAAGTGGTTATTATAGTTGTAGACCATATATTCAGTAGCAAGGCTGTTTGCTTGTGTGTGCTAGTTTGATGACATCAGATCAGTGCCAAAAATAAACACTAACATACCAACTGTGGCCCCAGTTTTGTAAAGCCTTTGTTTAGGATCAGATCTAGGTTAATCTTCAGGCCTGTGCTTCTGTTTAGACATGTAGTTAAAGTTTAAGTTTGGGCCAAGTCATCAGGGAATATCCGCAAGTCACAGTAGTGTCACCAGCTATATTTAGGACAGAAATTAATGTGTTTATGTATGGGCACATGCATGTCCTTGTTAAAAAGCTGAACAATAGCACCTAAGTGGTGTTTTATCATACATTTAGCTGCATGTGCCTTCATTGTATTCACTATTTGCAACCTGAATGAGACTTTAATTTCTCTATCCAAGTAAATCTCCAGTAATTATTGCTATTATTTTGTCATTATTACTGTTTCTGCTTTTTCTTTCCCTCCTGCCTGTGTATGGAGAGCAGCTAGTGAAATATTTCCTTTTGATCCCCATAGGGCTAACTGCAACATTTGCATAAGTTTTATAGTTATGAAACCTGGAATGTGGGTGACCTTGATAGTTCTGTATGGTTTTGTAAGGCAGCACATTTTTTTTCATAACGTGTTTTATAATGTGGAAAGTGAGGCATTTAAAATATTCTTGACTTTATTATGCAAGTACCTTGAAACTGTCAACCAGCAGTCAAATTGAGTTTTTTAGGCATGTCAGCATTGGCAGCATTCTTGTTTTCTTATCAGTAATGACCATTTATTTATTTATTTATTATTTCCCCATGTTCTGCAGTTGGTTATGAAACAGCCTTACTGTCACTGTAGGGTTTTCACTGAGTAGGTAAACTGCTCTGTGTTTCAAGTGGAACAATTAGTCACATAATCGGTTTATTTTTTTATTGGTTAGGGGAATGTACTGTTTGTCAGTTGTTTTATCAGGTGCTAAAACATGAACATCTATTGGCAGTAAAAATGTTGATTATAGAGTAAGTCCACCTCAAAAGTTTGTCTTAAAATCAAAAAAGCATTCAGATTCTGTGAGCAAGACTGGATTATAACCTTCTGTGTCCTTACTCTCCCTCAGCACCCATGGACCACATACTATTCAGCAATCGCTCCCAGATCCACTCCAGCCTGAGGCACTATGACAAGGCTCTGAGAGATGCAGAGATGGCCTGCAGACTGATGCCTCACTGGTCCAAGGTATGGCATGCCAACATCTAATGTCATGTGTTCTACAGAAAAACAGTAAACCTCCTGTATGTTGTGTTTATATATGAAGTGACATGTCTCTTTCGTGTTCATAGGGTCATGTTCGTAAGGCCCAGGCCCTGGTGTCGCTAGGCAGGACTGAGGAGGCCCTGAGGGAGTACCTGGTCTGTCTGTCCTTAGAACCTGACTGCAGATTGGCCAAAATTGAAGCATACAAGGTGAACATTATGGGACAGCTCACATTGTGACCCATCCAAGTGAAAAATTTCCCTTTCTTGTCAGTACTGAAATCATACTTTTTGGTTGGTACATTGCAACAATTATGTCTGCACACAAACAGCAGACTACAATAAACTGTTTTGAAATTAAATTTTTGCTAAGTATATTAATAACATTACTTAATTTGTAATTTAGTTAATTAAAAGTTTGCAATTAATGAAATGTATTTTAGTTCCATGCATATGCTTTTCAGACATTCATTAATGCTTACAATTAATAATTTTTGATTTCAATTAATCTGTAGATTTTTTGTGTTACTTGAGTGGTTGTTTTGTTTGTAAGGAGTGTAAGGAAATGGTGAAAACATTCAATTAGTGACAGTGCCATTAAATGTGTTGTTTGTTACCACAACATAAAGATTTTCAGTTTACTATTACAGAGGAATTAAAATATTTTGAAATATAAAGTGCTGGAATGAGAGAATGTTGACTTCCTTTTTTTTTTTCTTTAAAAATTATGATCATTAATCATTTAATTATCACTACTACTTTTAATCAGTTACACATTGTACCTCTCATCTGCAGAAAAAAGCAAGGATACAAATGTAATTTACACAATACACTTTTCTAGGACAATTAAAATGTATTTTGGATACATTAAAATGATGCTAACATGCACTGACAGTATAGTTCAACTAAATGCATTATATCATCAAAATAGCAGTTTTGATGCAGCTTTGAGTACATTTAAAATGTATACTAAAGCATAGCATGATAGTTTATGAAACAGTATTTCTTTTCACTTGTACAACGTTCAGTTTTTCAGTGGCCACATGAGGACTAAAGTACCTTTTAGAATAATGTTCATTCAACATTTACATTTTCATTAGGTAACGTAATGCATGGCTCACATTATAAATGCATGGTATGTTATGAAAGAAATCTGAATACTCACATTACTGTCTCTCATCTTTCAGCTCCTCAGTGATCTCCTGGCTCCAGTAACTGATCAGGTCCCTGAACACATTTCAGACTGCACCAACATACTGTCTTCCAGAGTACACATTAAAAGCACCATCAATGCACCCTCACAGGTAAGATATTTCATGTGCAGGTCTTGAAAGTCTTAAAAAGTATGGAATTTTGAAACGCTGTTTTCCAGACCCTGACAAGTCTGGAAAGTATGTGAAAGTCTTAATAAAGTATGGAAAAAAGTTTCTTTCATAGTCAAATTTTGGAGTATGCTCAAAGGCACAAAATCTTGTAAGATAAGAAATACATGAGGAAAGTATATATAAAAAAAAGCTTGATCTGATTTCAGTAACCGGTCAGTACTGGAATGATTCTAGTGAAACTTGTGTGATATCCATACATTTTTGTGATTTCCATGTTTTGAAAATGTTTTTGTCAGTCAAACATAATTTATTGTAAATTATGCATTCATACATATTAAAATGAACTTTTCTGCTACACACAACAGGTACAATCTCAACCAAAAAATAGGAACACAAGTATATAAAAATACATAAAGTCAAGGTCTTGGGGAAAAATAGCAGTTTTGAAAGAGTCTGGAATAAATCTGGAATTTTTATTTGGATAAAGAGCAAACACCCCGATTACACTCTCTTTTTGTCCTTTTACCCTCAGAGCTTCAGCCTTGACCATTTGTCTTCAGAACCTAGTCTTTTCTCTGCTTTCCCTCCGCTTGAAAGCTTGGATGGCAGAGAAACCAAACATCAGGGCAATGTGGAGGCTAGGAGATCAGAACATTGTTTCCCTTTGAAACGGAAACGAAGAAGCCCAGAAAAAGAGGCAGAGCAGGAAGAGCAGGAGAGGAATGACAACCGCAAGAGATCCAAATCTGGTGAACTTTTGGACATTTTTCCAATACAAACATACATGTAATATCTGCATTTGTGTTTCGTTTCTGACATGTACTGTCTTTTGAACCAACAGAGGTGATTGAAGTGAACTCTGGAGTCGGTGACATCTTAGACCCAGCAGATGTGGAATGTTCACTTTGTATGAGGTGAGATAAATACTGCCCTGCCAAAAAAAAGTCACGCTATAATATTTTGTTGAACCACCTTTAGCTGTTATCATGGCACGTTATGATAAGCTTCTGCAGTGTCACAGCATTTATTTCCATCTAGAGCTGCATTAATTTTTCGCTAAGGTCTTGTATTGATGATGTTGATGATTGATGATGTTGTCAGACTGCTGTGCAAAGTCTTCTCCAGCAGATCCCAAAGATTCTCAATGGGGTTAAGGTCTGGGCCCAATCCCATTTCACCCCTTGGCCCTCCCCCTTACCCCTTGCACTTGGCACTATCCCTTGAAATGGAGTTACAAGAGGTAGTGGTTGAAACATTCCTCTATGAAATGGTTCAACCCTTCCAGACCTGTTACATCATCAGCAGTCATTGATGTCGCTATAAACAGATGTGACAGCTTTGTTTGCGACAGAATTCCCCATGTCGTCAGCAGCTGTAAGCATCTCTGTTCCATGGGCTTTGGGCATCTTTTTGTGTCTATCAACCACAAACCGCAGAAATGTGATCTATTCACACTGAAACAGCATTAAATGGACAATCAAATGATTAAGTTGTTTATAAAGAAAATCCATACATTTGTGTTTTTCTTTCATCACACTGCTGCACTTTTTTGCTGTGTTTACCTCCATCTTGCCTATGATTTGAACAGAATTGCAGGAGATTTTTCAGACCCCTTCATTTGTACTGTGGTCCTGAAAAATCTCCGTTTCAAGGGCTATACAGCCCTCCGCCTTAGCCCTCCAACTCATCGAGAATCAGGACAACACTACCCCTTCACGTGAATGTGCAAAATGGAGGGGGAGGGGTAAAGTGGAGGGCCAAGGGGTGAATTGGGATTGGGCCCTGGACTCTGTGGTTCAGGTCTGGACTCTGTGTTGGCCAATCCATGTGTGAAAATGGTAACATTCAATTCAGCCAATTTTAACTTTAATCTTATAATCTATTAATGATTTTTGTAAATTCTGTCCTGTTAAATAACTTGGAGACTCCAATGGTTTTGATGGAGAAGCTGTTTTTTTTTTTTTTTTTTTCAAGAAAAATAGTGTTGCAATTCCTTTTGAGAATGATGTAATCACAGGTTCAGTCAAGATGTAAAAAGACTTGACATTAAAAACCTTAAATTAATAATCCTCATCTCAAATTATGTATATAATACCTTATCATCTGCTTGAGAAACAGTGTAATGTGTGATTAAAAGTCCTTAGAAGAATTTGTTTTTCCCTCCTAGACTGTTCTATGAGCCAGTGACGACGCCATGCGGTCACACATTTTGTCTTCAGTGTTTGGAGAGATGTCTGGACCACAATCCAAAGTGTCCACTCTGTAAAGAAGAGCTCTCTGAGGTACAAGGCATAGTAATTCCATATTTTATTCTTTGACCCATTGGGCCAAATGCAATGTATTTCAAGCAAAGTCCTTGACTGTGCCTTTCTGCAGTATCTTGTCCAGAGGCAGTACTGTAAGACAGTATTAATGGAGAACCTGATCTCTAAGTATCTACCCTCTGAGCTCACGGAAAGACAGAAAATCCACCAGGAGGAGATGGCTGAGTTCTCCAAGTAAGGCTGGTTCCCTCTTTACTGTTCTCCAGTGTCTTAATTATCAAGTTATGCCTTTTATCTTCTATTCTCTGCTGCAGTCTCTACAGATTTTGTCATGAATGTATTTTTTATGTGAATATCCTTGACTGCTGTTTGACCTACTGACCAAGAGTAGATTAGGCACACGTCTGCCTGCCTAACTGACACACTGACCTAGAGAAGAGTGCGTCATATCAAGCATCCAGTTTCACTTTCCTGGAGCTTGGGTTCCCAATGAACATTTCTTAACCTTTTAACATACACCTGTGTCAAGAAACCCTAAATGCATGTAGTTTGGGATTAGGATTATAACTCAAGTGCCAAACATCTTCTAGTGTCTGTTTGAAATGTTGCGAAAACACAATGTAAACTATATCATTTTGAACGCAGCTCAAGTGAAACCCTAACCCTTAAATGGGTCACCATTACCCAGTGGATATTAAGAGGTTTTTAAGCTTGTAGTACCCTTCCTTTTCATGGAACCCCAAGGGATGGTTAGGGGTAGGGTTATAGTAGAAGTGTGAGGCCAGTACGCTCATACAGATTTCATTTGAAAGGACTTCATCTACCAGAGTCCAACCATGGTTCAGATGTAACCCTAACTCCAAAATCATTTGCCAGTGACCAGTTAAGATGTGGAATGGAACTGATTTAGATTCTTTTACTTTAATGTTTAATCTAACACTGGTTCTGGTTCTAACATCAGTATTTATGCTTGTGTCTTCCTAGTCTCAACAAGAATGTGCCTATATTTGTGTGCACCATGGCCTTCCCCACTGTGCCATGCCCTCTCCATATCTTTGAGCCCTGCTACAGACTGATGATTCGTCGATGCATGGAGACAGGGACCAACTGCTTTGGCATGTGTCTGGGAGATGATCTGAAAGGGTCAGTACTATATGTGTCTTGTATAAAAGACTGCCAAAGCCTTATAGCCTGTTTCCAGGAAGTGATGTATTACTCCTCCCCTCCCACCGTCTCCCATGTCTAGGTTTGCAGACTATGGATGCCTGCTAGAGATCCGCGATGTGAAGTTCTTCTCTGACGGACGCTCTGTCGTGGACACCATTGGCAGACGGAGGTTTAAAGTAATTCAGCACAGCGAGAGGGATGGGTATAATACAGCTGATATAGAATACCTGGAGGACATCAAGGTATGAAGTAGTTTTAGATATTCTCAGTATATAATTTTCAGCTAGTGCATTGGCACATACCTTGAAGGCACCGCAGCATATAAGTGTGTGTTTTTGTGTAGGTAGAGGGTGTGGCAGAGCGTGAGTTGCAGTCTCTACACGATGCAGTGTATGACCAGGCCCTGGTTTGGGTCAACTCCCTGAAGGCTGAGCAGAAGGAACGCATTGAAGGCCACTTTGGACCCATGCCTGACAAAGACCCTGAGCTTCAGGTATCTTAACTTCTACATCTTAAAGGGCTCATATTGATCTAACTGCACTGTTCTGAGTCTGTGGTTCCTGTCTTTGTGTATTTGGACCCTAATAGTTCCTCCAGTTTGAATGGGAACCCTCC
>JAPQRP010000002.1:2256096-2278764 GCA_037367295.1 Apogon hyalosoma
GAGCTGCAGCATCTGAAACCCACCACAAGGAACATTTGACAGATAAACAGTACCACAGTGCTTCAGTTTCAGACTCAGACTCACAGTTTGTCATGTCTGTTATGGATTGGGATTGTCTCTGTCAGCTCACCATAGATTTTTTATTAGGAAGGATTTTTTTTTATTATTATTATTTTTATCAATTACTAGAAATTTCAGGCAACCCCATGTGGGGTCCTGACCCCAAGGTTGAAAAACACTGGCCTAATATTTATAAAACTGAATCCCGCCCATGATAATATGTTCTATTTGTGCCCGTGGGGTGTAATGACACTAACTAAACATACAGCAGATCAGATGTATGTGTCATCACCTTGACTGAACAGCGCTGCCTTTGACTGCAGGGTCACTGTTAGTCCTACAGACATTACAGCACCAGATTCAGACTCCACCATTTGTTTATTGTTGCTTATAAATCCCTGAAGTGAAATCCTCTTTTCTCTCTGCTGCTCCCACAGGCAGGTCAGAGGTGAGGGTCAGAGATTTACTACTTTCTTCAAGGACTGACACTGCCAAATTTAGATAGTTGTTGTTCCCAGGCTTAAATCCTGTCTCTCTGGTTAAAGAGTGTCATATAAAAGGCCAAATGTGAATGTTTTTAGGTGTACCTGTAGTGACTTCACTTTCCCATGAATGCTGTCCTGAGATGCCCCCAGAGCCTCATTGGCCTCAGAAGAGTCAGAAACAAAGACGGAGTCATGCGACAACGCTTTGCTGCCCAAGCTGATCTTTGACCTTTGGGGAATATGAAGAGGAAGAAATAAACAAAGCAGAATGTCAAACATCACAGCTTGTGAAACAAAATACACAGAAGTGGCTGAAAATCCAGTTAACTAACAATGCTGACAGTTTGAAGTTTGTTCCCCCATATGTGTCAGTGGTTTATTTCCCCAAATACATTTTTCTTCCAAAGGACATTAGGAGGAACCCTGCATTTGTTAAAACCCAAGCTGATATAGCTTGTAACACCAAGGAGGACCGAGGCGCAGACATGACAGGAAGTGGCACAGCTTAGAAAAACAAAAGGAAATCAGGACTATTCACAGGAAGACACATTCCTCTACTTGAAATGAAAACAGGAAGTCATGAGCCTCCACTGAGATAAGTTTGGAAATCCAGGGGATGGGTGTTAAAACATCAGCTTCCTTTCTTAAATTATCTCCATCTTTTTCACACAAAGGGAGATATTTATCTGAATGGTCAGCAAAACTCTGGCTAATCAGGTGGACACACAAAACCTGGGCCCGGGAAAATCAGGTAAAAAACTCCTGCTCAATGGCAGGAATTTCTATTTAATAGGGCATGTTATGTAGTTCTCAAAAAACAAAAAACAATTCAAAGATGTACTTAGACTCTTCCATTACCAACTGAAACCCCAAATAATATTTGATATGACAGTGATCTTGACATGCATGAAATAATCATTTATAATTTCTATATCATTCCCAAAACCTGTGTTCCTTATTGTCATGACATGAGATTCATTGTTTGGATATGTTCGTCTTTAAATTATCTGATATTATATCAACATGCGATTGACGATCATAATGATCAGTCATGTCTGATATGTGGCCTGGAACCAGTCAGTCGGCTGTTTTTCTTCCACTGTGCACTGACCTTGGCCCTTAAGTGCATTACACAAGTAACCTGGCAGCTGCTCTGACTACAGGACTTTAGCTTCATTTTAGTCTTAGCAGGAGTAAATGGCATCATATTGTTCACCTTTATATACAGTCTGTGACAGAAATAGTCATGACTGAAACTAATGATCATAGAGAAGTACAGGCTCCAGGAATGACATGAAAATAATAATGAAAAATCATGATTTCAGGCATATTAAGCTTACTGCTATATCCATATTTTGGATTTCAGTACAAACAAAAAGGACCTAGGACATTTGTGTTAGGTTACACCATTTTTGTATAATAGCATTTAAAATAGAAATTCCTGCAAAAGCTCAGTGGAATGGCCGTTATATCAGTAGCTGTGTAATACTAACTGGTCCCACAAATTGGAAAATAAGGTCCAAGACATTGAAATGTTGACAGACAATCATGCTTAAATAACAATGTATTTGTGTTTGTGCAAGTTTTTGATCTTACCCAGAACCCTTCTCTTTCTCAGATTGTGCAAGTGTGTTATTTTCAGATGTTTTGCTAACGTTGTCAGTTGATTGGCTGCCTTTAAGCACTGCATCTGCTCCAGAGGCTGATGGCTCCTTTCTCTTCTTTCTAGCGAAGAATTTTTTAAATGTCTGAAACTTGGACTTCTTCTTTCCTAAAAGAACAAGTGACAGAAAGTTTAACGTCTAGAGAATTACCTTTGTCCCAGCTTTACAGTGAGTCATTAAACTGAAGGGTACAGTAATTTGTTAATGACAAAATTACATGTACATTTTCTTTACATGCTGCCCTCATATGAACTGCAGTTTGAGCAATTAGGCCAGTGTTGGCTGTGAAAGCCCACCCCAGGTAAAGCCACACACAGACCCATGAGTGTGTACAAACGTGAAAGCAGATGTACGCACATACCTGTGCTTGTAAAACCTCCCCCTGAGTGAGTCCACATCCATTAGCACAGCAGTGGAAAAACTCTACAACTGTTTTATAACTGTGCAAACAGCTACAAATTGCCTTCAGCAGAATGTGAAAGCCCGACAGTCTTCTCTCTGTCCTACCTTTTAGCCTTTATATAGACGATTACTCTGAACAAACACCCAGACTAAAAAAGAGACAGATATTCTTAACTACAACCAAACTGTATTATACATTAGTTTACAAATGTGGTAAGCACATTTTGCTCAGATTTAGTAAAAGTAGAATTCTGGCCATTTACAGATGATAATGGAATGAAATTAAGTGGAATGGAATGCAACTACAAAAGTAACTAGAAAAGAAGCAAAGCAAACTAATCATTACAAGGAAAATACAATTATTTAAGGTAGATTTATAATGGTTAAATGAAGAAACTGTGCAAGTGGTCTAGATCCACAAACCCTTCAGCTGGTTGACAACCACCTTCATGTTCATGAATGCTTGGCTTTGTTGATCCAGGTAAAAGAAAGAAATCCTGGGTCTGATTTTGCTTTGCAATACAGGTCTAGGTACGATAAAGACCACCAGGCAGCTCTGTGCCATCACCATGAACATTCATTGAGAACTGATCCTACAGTTATTGTTCATTCTTTTAACTAACTCAGTGCCATTCACTGACAGGAAAAAGTGTCAAACATGTAACTGACCTCAGGACCCTGAAGGCCTCAGGTACGAGACAGCACTGAGACAAAAAAAACACCCAGAGTCATAGAAACAGAGGAGCTGTGAACAAAAGGGCAGCCTCGAGAAAACAAAACCAACTGTGATCCAACTGTTTTGAGAATTCACGTCCCTGGGCCATGGAACTACTTTTGGGGAGACTTAAAATAAGACGCAGCTCTTTATAAACTGACTGTGTCATTTTTGTCCTTCTTCTGGTGGGGAAACCTTGAGCATTCCTGCTCTTTCTCTAAAAATATGCTTCATGGTTAGAATTGAATCACAGCAGAAAAATGTCTGGAATCTGAATCTGGAACTCAGGCCAAGACGCTTAAACATTTCTGGGTCATTGGCTTGAGAACACATCGCAATGTGGTTAAGATGATTTATTTTAGTAGATATGCTGTGATATTTAACAAATGTATTCAAAGATACACATAAACAGCTTATTTTTTGTGAGAAACACAACAAAAACAGAATCATTAACACGTAGTGCCTGCTGTGCTGTTCAGATGAACTGCCATCGAGCTACAAGTAGATGCTCATATTTCCTCCTCTACTCTGGACCACACAGTCAACTCTACTCTTGCTGTATTCACTGAGGAGAGTCCAGCAGGCTTTTGATGACACTTCAGAGACCTTTCCTCATTGGCAAAATCAGAAATCAGGGGGAAACACAAGCTGACGCTGCCATTTATTGTGTGCTATTTTAGGTACAAAACACTATTAAGTTTTTAAAGGTCTGCAGGCATTAGAGGGGCCAACTAACTATAGAAGGTCAGTGCAGCAGCTCTATGGTCATTGTCAGACTAACAGTAGAAATATATTTTCCTGATGTTGGGAAAAAGTGGAAATGTCAGGCCTCTTACACAGTGAGAAGATGATGACCTTTGAAAATACTGGAGGAAGAACTGAGAGGATCTGTAGGAACATAGAGTTTCATTTCAGAAAGCTGTTAAAATGCACCTGTAGAAATCAGAATTAGCATAATTATTTTATCATTTCTAATTGCACATTTTCATTTGTTTTCTTTTACTTTGTTTTATCATCTTTATCTTAGTTGTTTAGCTGCATTTTTATTTCATTTCAGTTTAACATCATTGTTCTTGCACTTACACTGATTAGGCTTAACTTTGTGATCTCTGAGAGATTAACTGATAATAATGTAGATTATCTTTTTGCAACAGCACCTCTCCATGGATGCGATATATTGTTGAATAATGTTCAAGTGAAAATAATTATTCTACAAAGTTGATGTATTGGGTGCAGTAAAATGGGCAGTGCCACCTGTATTTACTACCTATACACAGAAGGAAGGTTCCTATAACAAGAGTAACCTCAAATGTGACATTAAGGTTAACACACACTTAAAAACAACAGTCTGATGTTTTTTTAGGTATAAGGTATATAAAGTGCTATACTGTCCCCAGAGCTGCAGCAACACAGTAGGCAAACTAGGCAATTGCCCAGAGCCTCGAGCTTGAGAGGGGCCCCCAAGAGGGACGGTGAAATACCCAATATCTTTCAAATTGAAACCACAAACAAGGGAAATGCAGTTCTGTGAAGAATACCCATGGTAACCTAGGAATAATATAAGAACATACATAGATATGCGTAAAGAAAACAGAAAATCCAGTTGAACGAAATCGGACTGTCAGTGCAATGACATATTTACTGTGTGCGACTGTTATTCTTCTCTTTGTTACTGTCCTTAACACTGCTGCAACACAGCAATTTCCCAGTTTGGGATTAATAAAGTATTTATCCAGTCTAATATTATGTCTAATTTGGATTATTTAAAATTGTAATTATTAGGCTGATCATTACAGTCTTATACGATGTAGATCATGGGGAGTCCTTTAAGGAAACCCAAGAGGATGTCCTAGCCAGCACTTCCCAAACAATTGAGAGCACTCCAGTTATTCCAACCACCTCTACCTCACCTGCACCTGAATTATTAACAAAGGCAGGTACTCCAATTATTGATGATGATCCTGCACTGTGGCCAAACCTGACTGATGACAGCACTTGGTGCCAACTTGTAAAAAAAAAAAAAAAAGGACCAGTTCAAATTACAGACTTTGATTTTCCTCAAAATTCAGAAATGTCCCTAAGAAGATTCAAAAAAGACAACTACATAATAACCATGAAAAAAAAAAAATTAAAAAAAATCAAAGGGTTATGGCGTGTGTATTCAGTGGGCACAGATACTGCAGTTATTGTGGTTATTGTGCATGGAAGAACCTAGCTCAACACCTTAAAGAACACAGGCCAAGGTAAAGTCCAAGCATTCTACCAGTTATTCTTGTTGTGTTGTGTTTTTACTTATTGATTTCTGCATTTGCACAAGCTAAAATCTGCAAGTATTTCTATTTCTTTAAGTGAATTTCTTGAAGTGTATAGGGTTCACATAAGTCTTTAATACATTCTTGATTGTCAGGTTTTTACATTTCCTAGATAATATTTTGTCATATATCTTTATTTGCACACTATTTACTTAAAATAAAGGAATAAAGCGGTTGCTTATATAATCATCACAGTACATGCCTATTTGTTTGGTGTTCAGGGTGGGATTCCTAAAGAATTTAGTTGTCCATAGGGCCCGGATGATTCCCTTTTGCCTAGGGCCCCGACAGTGTCAAGCAACAGCTCTGATTGTCCTTTTGAAAGTCCTGAAAATCTATTCTCTCACTGAGCTTCTAACCATGAGCACTTGAGCCTGACATTAACAAAGCTTTTTCCCTCTCTCATGCACCTTAACCTGTTGTTTTGTGACGGCTCCTTCTACTGATTAACTCTCTAATGACTGAATGAATGAAGCCAGTTCAAACCTGAGTGTTTTCTATATAAAGATGCCAATCCGTCTCACACTGCTGATCCAATTACAACACAGGACACTGTACCCGGTGCCAAACACTGATAAGCTGTCTAGCTGCCACCATCACTGGGTTAATAACAGATTGAGATGGACATGACTGGTAGAGTCTGTGGAGTCATGGCTGACGGTCACCTCTGCAGTAGGGAGTTGACTGGACATGACTCAACAAACTGAGACGTGCAGTTTACAATCCTACAACAGCCACATTCCCACATCTGTGACCTCACGTTGCACTACAGCCTTGTTCCCATCACATCGGCTGCATATGTGCTGTCCATCTGCACAGACTCTGTGTGTGTGTGTGTGTGTGTGTGTGTGTGTGTGTGTGTGTGTGCGTGTCTGTATGAGTGGGAGATGATGACAGATTTCACTGGGCCTTCATTTCCTGCCAGTGGCCATAAGGGGATCCAGACCTGGCCCAACCTCACCGTCTCTGCTGTATCTTTGTGTTTGTATCAAATCTCACTGCTGATATGCTGCTGTACTACTACACTATCAAAATAGTATTTGCCATTAATGCCCTTCAGAATACCCAACTAGCTATCTGGGCAGATGAACATGATTGTGCTATGCTTCATTCTTCTTTATGTGGATATAAAAATGTCCTGTTACTACCTCAGTTTGCACTTGGGTCACTTGAACGTATGAATAAACAACATGAGCACTATGGTTGTGAAATGCATTACTGAACAATTTTACTCACTCAAATTGAAATCTGTAATCACTAATAGACTCAGTTTAGTCCTGGAATCAATATGTATTTTTGGTAATCTGATCAAACATGGACAGGCAGAATGAGGACCCACTGAGATCTGATGATTGGGACCAGAATTGGACATGGTCTGGGCTGCATTTGACCACATTCTTTTAACAGTGTGTACATATGTACAAACTACCAACCTGGCTCTTATGAATGACCAACTCTACCTATTCAGCCAAAGATGAACCAAGATGCCTGAAATTTCTGAAATATTACAAGTGTGTCAAAAGGGTGATTTGGTTTGCCTGGACCACACCACAGAATAGACCCAGTCTGTACTGTTTTGACCTCTTCTCCTTCTTCCTTTTTTAATTTGCCACAGACTACAGGTGCATTGGTGACTCCAGCGGTTAAACACACATGGCCTTTGCAAATGGGAAGAATTATTGAAGAACACAGGGTATGGTAGAGGGTAGGGGAAAGCAGTATGTGGAGATGCATTTTAATACCTAATGTACTTGAAGCATCCACTTGTGATCAGATCAGCCAAGATGGAGGTTAGTACCAGCTGTGAATGAGGCAACTGCCATGCAAAACTGCAGATGAACATTAGATCGATTAAACTAGATTTTCACCTCATAGTGGTATACCTCTGCTAAACCTTTAAGCTGAAGGTTTAGATCTGTGTTTAGCCACACTGAGTCAAACTGCCTGTATATGCTCATATGCATCGTCACTGACAATGATTGTGAACCCAAAAACATAACGCCTCCAGCCACGGCTGTGATGGGTGCAAAGCTGTGATGACTTTGGACATACCAAATTCAAAGAAAAAGACTAAAACACAAGAAAAATGGGAACAAAGTCATGTCATTTCCAGGGAGAGACACTGGAAACAATCAAACATTTACTTAAAGTGCACCTGTAGTGAATTTTCATTGTTAGCTATCTCCAAAGATCACGTATCATGCTAGTGGTTCCATCCGGTAACTTATGTTATAGCCCGTTGTCAAGTGTGTGTGTACTAAGTCACTGCTCCATCACTCAGGTGGTCAGAAACGTGTAATTCATGTAATAAAAAAGGTCCAGTGTGGTGCATTTATGATTTTTTTTTACTGAATTTTCACTTCCTTTGCTTATAAGTGATGCACATTGCATAATTAATGCCGTAAACATGACCATTACATTCAATTTTTTTTTAACATTCAATCAAATTCATTACCTGAGCATTCCTCTGCGGCCTCAGCAGCCTCCTGATTGGCCATTACATCTGGAGGTCCGGACGCCATGGCACTACTTTCACTGCTGAGAAAAAAAAAAAAAATGATTACAGCTTTTGAAATAACAGCATTATACCTGAAGTCAGTGGCAAAACTGTGACCAAATAACTGATCTCACAACACATTTCAAATCAAAACTGATGGATAATACTGAATTTATGAACCTCTGTAAGTAGCTTTAGGTTCTTGTATCACTCATATGTTCACTGGATTATAAATGAATATATATATATATATTTCGTGAGTGTTATGAGTGAGTGTAAATATGGTTGGCATGACAGAAGACCGCACAATTTATTTGAAGATTTACTTAGCAAGCAGCACACCTCGTGAACTCAATTGTTAGATAAACTCTGATATGCAACGCTTAAGCTGGAACATGTGGTGTGTGTCTCATTTGTTGAGATGAACTTCAGTTTGCTTTTTAAACATCTGCTCTCTTCAGAATCATTTTGTTCAGCCAAACTAAACTCTAGTCCAATCCTTCACTACAATCCAAACAGTCTCAGTAAAGGCATCTCAGATATGTTTCCAGTCTTCTGCTCAGTTGTCAGTTGACATTTTTCTCTCTAAAGCAGCAGAAGGTGCCCTGCAACCTGTAGTTCAAGCTAAACCAGACAAGAATCAATCAGCATTTATTTCCCCATTTGAGTATTGTTGTGATCTCTCTCTCTCTCTCTCTCTCTCTCTCTCTCTCTCTCTCTCTCTCTCTCTGTGCACTGCATTTACAACATTTCCTGTGCAGCTTAGCAGGTAGCATAACCATTACTGATGTTGTTTTCAACAAACTGATATTACAAACAACTGAGGCAATGTCATCATTCATTTTTTATTATACACATGCAGACTTTTCCCCACAGAACAGGATGTTTTAACAGCAAGGAAGTCCTGCACTTATGACAAAAAACAATAAGCTTCAAACCCTCAAATTTTTATTTGAACCATCCATACTGGGCACGAATTTCAGGACTGGCACAACACTAAATCTGAATCAGTCTCTGTAGTCAGGGAAGTTGCTGTTTTCCCCACCAAATCATGTTTAGTGGCATATATTTACATGTGGTTGTCAAACTTTTTACAATGGAGTACCCCCTGAAATATTTGTACTTTTTTTTTAGCCAAGTATTGCCAACTCTTGCTTGAGCATTTTTGATTGAAAAAAAAACTTGGCAAAATGTGTTCCTGTGCCAAAGGTGTCCATTAACATTTACAAAACTTTGTAAACAAACAACATATATTCTTTAATATATATATAAAATAATAATTAAAAAAACATTTTCAAGTACATTTTGTGCAAAATATAAACTGAAAAGTGCCCTCTTTCACTGATAATAAAAATAAATAAATTGGTCATTAATTAATAAATGAACCTTTCATCAACAAAAAAATAATTACTTAGCTACTCAAATAAACTCAAAGCTTAACGCTTTAGATATAGAAATGTTTTTAAAATGGTCCCAAAGCTTAAACAAGATGACTGACAATAAAACTATTAAAATGAATGTATTTGTGTTTTATATTTCAGCATTAATTCTCTTTATTTTGTATTTGGTACATGATGACTTATTTAATGTATTTTTCCAAAAAAATTTCAAGTACCCCCTGGGCTTCTTCCAAGTACCCCTTGAGAACCCCTGCATTATGTCACTGACAAACAACCAAATTAAATGGGCTGAATACATTCACAGATTTCTTCAAATCTGATTATTTTATGGTTCAAACTGTTCTTTGGTCAGGCCCCTACTTTAAATGAGGAAATCCTTGATCACATCCCCACATCACAATCTTTGCATTTGAAATGAAGTAAAATCAAGGAGCTTGAAAGGTTTGTACTTTTCAATGGACTTAAATATTAAAATTAATGTGGCGTATTTTGTATACAAGCAAACAAAATATGAAATACAGGTCAGTTTATTTTTAATTTGTAAAAATTGCATATTATAATTTTAATAACTAAAATATAATTGTAAAATTATCCTTAACTGTCATAATCTATGGTACATTAATAGCAAATCCTACCTCGTAATAATGTTGCAAGCACAGCTTTATGTCCGACAAAACATAAATAACTAATGAATCACCATTAACCTTGTGTTTCATGATTAATAAGTTGTGAAAACCCAATTCTAGATGGTAAGGCAAACAGACACAAAGTCAACCTCTTCACTTTGTTCTCAGAATGTTTATAGGATGATCTGCTGGTTCTGACAGCTGGCACTTTCTAGCTGTTAAGGAAAGGGCTGGAACGCATCTTGTCGACTGTGTTTACACCATGTTTGTATTTTAAAAACAGATGGAACATTCCTGAGAGTTTGTTGACATACTGAGGCAGTTTTGTCAGTATTCCCATTTAGTAATCATTGCTATTATTCATCATCCTAAGCCTTCTTAAGTGTGTTATAAGCATCAACAGCAATTTATAAACTATATTTACACTAGGCCTTTCCTTTTTTTTGTCACATTATTGTTTCACATGGATACATACACACTGATACTGGTGTTGTCATTGCTGTCATGAATTGATAGCCCTATTTCCTATGTGTGACGCCACAGGAAGGTACAGTCAAGGGTTCAGCCTTAATAACCTCTCAAGGAAACGCACAGATACACAGGCACATGTATGTAGAATGCTGTATATGATATGACAATCAAGTGCCAGATGAGAGGAATTTCTTTTGAAACAATGAATTGCTTGTGTAGATAGTGTCTTACTGAGGTGCTACATTAATATAGGGGGGCCATGAACTTCAGTTAGCTTAACAAAAAACATGAAAGCAGAGAGAAACAGCCAGGTTAGCCATTTTTAAACTTCAATAACACATTCATCAACTTCTCTAAATCTTTGTAGGCATATGTTAAAAAAGCATTTCTTTTAAATACATAATATTGTGTTTGAGACATATAACTGAATGACCCTATTTCATGCTAAGCGAATTGTGTACTGGCTCCAATAGTGTAGTATAGGTCGGGTCCCAGCATGGGGGTGGTATTTAGCTTTAGCATGTGTCCAGGTCATCAGTTATCTCCCTGCTTTTTGCCATGGTAAGCTAGGTACTTGCCTCCTAGCTAAACTTGTTGAGTTGTTTGTGGTATTTCATGCATGGACATGATTGTGGTATTATTACCCTGCCCCCTGAAGGAGAGCCGAGAGGTATTGTTTTTTTTGCTTGGTTTGTTTGTTTATTTGCTTGTTAATACTCTGGCAGCGAAACTATTGGATGAATTCATACCAAATTGGGTTTATAGATTGCCAGTGACCCAGAATAGATGTCATTACATTTTGGGAAAAGTAGGTCTAAGTTTCCATTTTTTTATTCATTTTTTAAATCTTTTTTCCCCATTAACTTAAAATGGGTGAAATTTCACATCTGTAGCAGCAAAACTATTGGCTGAATTCCTGCTAAATTGACTTTATACATTGAAAGTGGCCCAGAATAGACATGGTTACATTTTGGGAGATGTAGGTCAAAGTTCAGATTTTTTATGAATTTTTAAAATCTTTTTTCTCCTCCCATTTACTTATAATGGGCGACATTTCAAATATCTATGAAAACATCAATTTTGTTTTAATTTTCTTCAAACTTGGCACGTATATAGAGGCAATTACTATGCTGACATCAGCACACACCTAGACATGATGACATCAGCTGGATCGATGGCGGGGTTTGCTGTGCCTGGAACCACTTGTTCTTTTTGTTTTGAGCTAGTTGTATCCCACTGTTTTCATGTTAAGCTAAGCTGATTGTCCCCACCACACTAGTTGAGTGGTGTAATTCCATACTGCTATGTGTGTGGTATTAATCTTATGTCACTCTCAGGAAAAAAGTGAACAAGTGTTTTTATGTCAGGGAAAATGTAACTTGGATTTATGGGCTTCTCAGTGCAACTGCCCAATGAGACAGTAATGTTATTTATTTATTTATTTTTTATTATTGTGGTCAGATGTCAGGGTCTGGGTTAGGGGGTCAGGGTTCAAAGTGACTGACCTGCGCCCGCCTCCAAAGCTGGCTCCCCATGCTGACATCCTCCGCTTCATCTATGACAATGATGAAGGGATGGCGGAGGTGAAGGATGGAGCAAAGGGAGGATAGATAGTAAGGAAGACAGAGGAAAGTTAGAGAGAAAAGATTCACAAAGAGATAGATACCAAAGATAGACGGAAAATAAGGAGGCTCATAAATAAACAGTAAGAGAGATAGTGAGAAAATCGAGAAGAGAGGGACAAACAGGGAGGGAAGGGGTCAGAGCAAAGGGTTGTGGGAAAGAACAGTATAAAAGGAAAGAAGAGGCAGTTAGATAAACAGACAATTATTGGAAAGAAGAAAGACAACAGACTTCCAGTAAACACAGATGTCTTCGGGTGTTGAACAGTGGTGTTGTTTTCAAGCAGAGATGGTAAAAAGCTGTATGTGAAATCCTTTTCTCATTCAGTCATATTAATGAACTCAAGGAATCATTTGCAACAGCCAAGTCTGATTTTAAAAGCAGGACTTGATTAGGACTGCAACTTGCCAGCACTACTGGTTGACATGTGATCAGACTTTACAGTTCGCCAGGCAAGTAAATTATCGAATAATTTAAAACACTGACTGGCAAAAATCAACCCAGTCTTGTAGTACAAAAGTGAGAAATGCACTGAAATACAGGTTTATTAAACAGAACCTAATTCAACCCAATGTTATAGGTTTGTAGCGTGTTATGTCTTCTGGAGGTTACTGTGGTGAACCAGCTTTTAAGGGATGTGTAGATTTTTTTTGAATGAGAAACAGAATAAGATAGTACTATCTAAATTGTATGTCCTTTTATACATGTACCCCGTTTATCCATGTCACTTCTTTCTCTTCTCATTATGGCCCATCAGAATCTAATTTGTTCCATAAAGTTTAATCATGAACCAAGCATATTTTACACCTCTCATAATAATATATACAAAATACATAAGTACTCCAATAGGCTAAGGCTAGCTCTGTCCAGTTTGTCAGCTATAAAGCAGACATGCATACACACTTGTACACATAAGGAGGCCACTTGGCTTTTATAATATAGATAAGGTAATAAGTTTGTGTACTGCACAAGTTACCATAATTTGTAGATTATTTCATAGATTATTCAATAAAAAATACAAACCACTATAACTCTCTATAGAGGCCTTATCTTCTAATCTAACCAGTGTTTTATTTACAAACTGCTTTCACTTATTTACTGGATTCACGTTGTCTCAAAATGGTTTTGTGTCAACTGTTTGTTCATTTTGTTTTAGTTAAGACACAAATCCTTAGGCATCATTGCATTGCATGTAGTGTAAACACATTGAGGCACATCATTAGCTTTATTTGGAAGTTAAGTCACCAAGTGTGAGTCAATGCCTTCCAGAGAACGTGTTGGTGTCCGTGTTCACCTTAGCCGTCATTACGTAATGGATTACTCCTAGAAGCATTCAGATCAGGAAGGGGGAGGCCTTTACAAGACAGATGAAGTAACCTCATTAACGGCCACATATAGAAGCCACACACTGGCATGCACACAGACACACATGCACGCCTTGTATATGTAAACTTGTCCATGTGCTAAAATGAAGCTTCACTGATTCCACACATGGCTCAGTTTCAGATATCATTCTCTGGGCTGGTCAGACTTTACAAGCATGAGCAACAGGATAGTTAACATCAGTCCACACAATCACATATAGGACCATCACTGCTATGCACACATTTATACACTTACATGCAAGCTGTTAAAGCCATGAAAAATTATGTATCTGCTGAAAAAGTGAAACCCCATTACACTCTGATGGAAACAAAAATTAGACAGATTAGGCTGTAGCTATCAACGTCCCATAACTTTGAGAAAATAAAGTCCAGTTATCAGTAGGTGTGACATGAGATAGAAACTACTGAAAAAAAAAAATCCTGATTTTTACATAAAATGTCAACACAAAATAGAGGAAAAACTATGAGAAAATGAGTTGTGCATAGCTTTAAGTAGCTGGATCACTGGGATACACATGGAAATAAATTGTGTCTTTTAATAAAATAATGATTCAAATTCTTTGTTAAGTTTGTGATTCCAGTGAATCATTTCCAGGGACAAACCTGTTGTGAGCACAGGCTGTTTTAACAGAAGTCTGATGTTGAGTAATAGACAAAAAAGGGTTTTTGCAGAACATTATGATGTGTCTGTTTCACTTTTGTGTGAAATATAGATCATTAGTGTTGTTCTTGAGTTGAAAAATGTGCTTTGTTTATCCTTTGGTCCATGTCTTACTCTTCTACCAGATTTCATAAAAACTGACACCATGGTTTTGACATACTCCTGCCAAGACTTCCAGACAAAGCATGTGTGCTCTCTACCCTCTTATGTGGAGGTAATAATAGGGGATATACTCCAGTTCTTTTATTTAAAACTGAATAGACCTAATGGTAAGGAAGAATTAACATGGTGATAACTTTACTTTGTCCACACGATTCCTGTCCTTCTGTAAATCCCTGAGTAAATCCAATCTAGTCCAACCTTAATCCCTCAATGGAACCAGTCTTTCCAGACTTACTGCACTGCAGGATTATAGCGCTCACTAATTGACTGGTGCCAGCGTTGACATCATGTCTTTCATCTGTATGTCAGTATCGATAGCACAGGGTCAAAAACAAACCTTTAAAGTGATGTCTACCTGCCTCTTCTTGTCCATTTGTCCAAGTGAATAATCTAATCTAGCAACTCAGAGGCTTTACTAGTAGATTCCATATCGGATCTGGTGCTTTTACAACACAAATCCACTCCATGCCAATCCTAATCCTTCTGTACCACCAGCACTAAACTTGGGTAATTTGGACCTGATTACATTACAACAGCAATTAAGGGCATCCAGTGAATCAGTATCACAAGCTCAAGCTAAGAGTTCAGCAGGTGAAATTGTACAATAGCTTCAAAAACCACCACATGCAATTCGTTGTAACTCTACTCAATGCTGATTTTCAATGAATGGTGCAAGAAATGCTGTAATGTTGTCCCCCAGGACAACGTGATGAAATAACAGATAACCATCCAGTCACAAGCAGAACAAACCCCTCAGTTGTGCAGGACTAAAAAGAGCAAAACTGAAGTCATGTGAGAGCATTTAGTACACAGAGAACAAGCACCGTTCATGAATGAAATTCTGTTTTCCAACCTACAAGTCATCCCCAAAGGTAGATCGACTCATTCACACACTATATCATGGCATGCTGAATTAAAAGCTGAACCATGCTGCACACACTTTATTTGCTTTTTCAGCAGAAACCTGTCAACAGTGTTGAATCCACATGGGTAATCTTAATAGACCAGTCCAGGACTTATTTTAGGTCCTTGGCCAGAGAAGTCATGAATCTATTTCCCCATGTTTGAAATGCTAAAAGCCCTAAATTTGACTCCCTTCTCAGTGAGAGAAGATGAGAGACTGAGCAGAGGAATTGACCATGATAATATGATGTTTCTGAGTTTGTGTCATGCCGCAAGCCATCAATTTCCACAGAGGGAAAGCAAGAGATGCAGAAATGAATGAAATGAGAAGAGTGAGGCAGGACAAGCATTTTTCCAGACAGCTGAAATGATAAACTTAGCTGACTGGAGTGAACTGCTGAAAACATATACAGTTAGTTACAGAGAAACTTGTTGTATACATAGACATGAGCAGCATGCATGTCAACTGCAAAGTGAGAACAAAAGATTGATGAGCTTGCATCCAAGTCCATTTTCATGAGTTTTTAGATAAAGCATTCAATTAAAAAATTTTTACATACAGACAACTTGCACTGAGTTAGATGAGTCTGAGTATTGCATTTGTTCCAAACTTTGTTCTAAAATATGAGCAAAAACAGGTGTCGAGCAGTAATGTGCCGTGCTGTAGAGAACAAAACCAATATTCTGCTCATCACTGTTTTCCATTATGAGTCTAAATGTAACTGGTCCCTGAAATGATGTGTGTCTATGCTTATTATTGATGGCACTTCTTGAGCACTCTTGGATATTACGAGTGTGCCAATACATTGATTATTAGATTCGTCGTGATGTGACACATGACAATTCAATAACAATTCATAAATGTTCAAAAACTATTATTTTTCATAATTACTAAATGCCAGGAACACACCTGCAGCAGGAAAATCAAAGTGGCACATGCCACCTGGACACCTTAAAGAACAGACCAGGGGGAACACAGTAAAACCAACTCTGTTTGGTTACAGTTACAGAGTGTCAGATTCACCCAGTGCATTTAAAAGCTAGCGTTTGGAAGCAGGGCTGTCCTGCTCTGATGCGGGCGCTCGAGCGCACATACAAAGTTCTGAATCAAAAGTAGTTTGCCCAGAAAGCAGTTCCCGAACCGTACAATAAGACCAAAACCAAAGTAGTGGAATCACTGAGGTAATCATGTAGGATAACTCCAACATGTGATGCATGCTTTGATTGTGGATAGTGAAGTATTTCATTTGTTGTGGGATTTATGCTGCTCATTGAGGACTTTGATTGGATATAATTTATTATGACTGAATAAGCTAACTTTTGTGTTGGTTCAGATTGAATTAGCGATTTTCTACAGTTTTCTACAGAAGCATGTGTGTGTGGAAGGTCTGAGAGTTTGAGTGGGTTCCTGGGGAGCTTTTGAGGGGCCAGAAAAACTAAATAAGCAATTATTTATTTATTTATTATTAGACATGTACAGAAATCTGTGAAAACCACTTTTGATTGAAATAAGTCTTATTTATTTCTAAAGATAGTTTGTTATTTGTTTTCCTAAAAAATGTGGACTTCATTCCACCAATGTTTTTGTTTTTTTTTTTTTTACTGTTAATAGGTATATATTTTTGAAAAATATTGCTTTTGATACATCAAATGTTTTGCATGTAACTGGAAATCAGTATTTGTGAATAAGAGCAGCTTTTGCTGTATATGCCACTGCTACCTTTTCAGTGGTTTGACACAAATAAAAGATAATGGAGGCAAATTTGTTTGATTACTTGAATTTATAAGACACTGACAAATATACCTCATTTGAAAGTATGAAGCAGCCACAGAGGGAAGAAAAAATCCTGAATGGGGTAAAAAGATGCATCAAAAATCGTTATAATCGTAACAATCGATATTATCGTGATAATCATTGATTAATCGAATCGTTAGGGCTGGGTGATAAAACGCTAACAATATATATCACATTATAACGTTCCTCGATAGAAATATGAGACATGCGCGATATAATTTCGATAAAATTCATTTGTCCATGTTTTGACAGACATAAGAACAGCCAATCATAATTAAGCAGCGCCGCACTGAACCAATCACGCTAGAGCCACGGCAAGTTAGGTTGACGCCCACAGCTCAGGAGTAAGAGTAGCTGGAGCACACAGGCTAATGTTTAGGCTACAGCCAAAGGTAAGGACTGTTCCCCTGGGAGAAAAGGAGACCGAGAACTGGAGCAACCGGGGCACTGAAAAATAGGGTACGAACCGTTTGGGGTCGGGCCTTTCAGTACAATACGGAGATACGTGTAGACGATGAAGAACGCAACGTAAATGTGACTCATTGATGATGACGATTGCATTTATTTTTGTAACTTGTCAAAAATGTGCAAAGGGCTTGAAGGTTCAGTGTTTAGGATGTGTCCTTGTACTTATGCTGTTAGCCAGTTCCATTTAGAAGATAGTGGTTGTTTCAGTTGTCCACATTTATCATAACAGCCTGTCCACAATATCCACTTTTACACAGATCCCATAAAAAAAGGCAAGATGGTGATCCTACCTTTTTTCCACCACTGACCTATTTCTACAGCCAGGCCAAAGGAGTAACAGAGGTGAGACAGGCTGGACTTTTACACAGCGGACCTGTGTTCCAGAATCTAAGGGGTGGTGGCGCAGCACAGTGTATAGTGCACATATGGGGACACTGGCATGGATTCTGTGGCAGCCGCCCAGGGTGCCGTTCCTGCGGCTTTGTGCCACGGGTGAAAATGGCATGTAACCACAGCATCCCTGGCTGCCGCAGAAACCATGCCAGTGCCTCCATATGCACCCGCTATCTTTCAGACGTGGGGGCTGCCATCATCAAAACATCACACCTTGCTTGCTGAACGAGAGGTGTTCTTTTTACATAACATTCTGGAATCATGATTCTACAGTTATCACGGCTCTGTTACTACCTCCAGAGGTGTTACAAAGCCGCGATAAAGGTGGGACCAAATGATCCCACCATTTCACTAACACAGACATCATTCCGGAATAAAGGCTAAATATTCCTGTCACAGAAGGGCTGTGTAAAAGGGGCTACTGATTCATCTATATCAAGGACTCATGATATAGATACCCATGCTCACCTCAAAGGTCTTCAGTGCTTCTCTTCTGCTCTAATACAGTGAACACAAGCTTTTGACAGCTTAGAAAATGGTATTAGCTAGCAAATATCAACAAATGACCAGCTCCCAGCTCAACCCAGACATAAACTTCAAGTGACCACTAAGCACCAGAGTGCACAGATTCTAAGCCTTTAAAACTGTTCTTGCAGCCATTTAAGCTCACAAACAAAACATAGCTACTCAAACAGCTTCCAAGCTTCAATCCATATGTATTATTTTTGTCAATGTTGATGTACCACATCAACTCCGTAATCACCTCTGACACTTATAATGTTGCACTCCTTCTTGAAAGCCAAGGTTTATTTACACATCTGACATGTAACATTAGAATGTACCTTCATTAAATTCCAGCCAAACTTTCAGAATTGACAACAGTGGAAACTCATCATTGGAAATTATATACAGTGTGTGACCTATTACTGAAAACGCTAGATACTAAGTACAGTTTCAGAGCCTGCCATTAATTTCCACATGTAGATAATAACAAAGCAGCATGGTCTACTAAACCGTGCTGTACAAACCTAGGTCAAACTGAAATTTTGTTAAATTTTTCTGTACATCATCTAAAACCCTAATGGGGAAAATGTACAAAACAGTGTCCCCTCAAGATACAGGTGTTTTACTCACTGCTCTTACCTTCTCCTTCAGATGTTAAAAAGCTTTTACATGACTCTTGTTATTATCTAGTGCATCTCTGATACTTAAAGCAGCTCAAGGTTTTAACCACAGGGCCATAAAAGGATATGAGAAGTATATAAAGAATGCAACCACATAACACAACACCGCAATGACATTTCTTTATCACCCTGTTCGTCTTTATCTTTTTCTGTGTTGCATGTACCTCAGTGGGACCAAAATTTACAATGGTATTTCCTCTTGACCCATTCAAGTATTCAACTCCGTATGGTCAGTGTGAGACAAAGACTGAGAAGAAAATTATTCATAAATTTTGCCCAAGATCTCTAATGGGTGTCACTCTATCAAAGGAAACAGGAAGACTTGAAAAGATTCTTGGAAGGATCACGTAGATTTGAGAAATGATGAATATTAAGACAAAAATTGCACGTTACTTGTAATAACTGCCCTCGTCAGACTGAATTTAACTGTCCATACAGTGTTCTTTTGTTGATAATGAGTGTCATTTATTCATATTCTGAGGTGGTAAATGACAACCTGACCATCTTTGTAAGCTCTTAAACAAACAAATGACTTCATCATCAGAGGAGTAGACATCCTAAAATACCAACAAGCCTTACTTTACATTTGCAGATTAAATTATGACCTACTTATAAATGAGAATTGATAAGAATTTAGCAATTCTGGTTCCATTACCAATATCACTTATTCATGCAATTTCCTATTAATTCTCTTATCGATTCTCACTGGGTATGGAAAATTCAGATTCGCTTTGTTGGCATGAACTCTTTAATGTCAAATATGCCTAACATTTTGCACTGATTTGAACAAAACTTATGAAAAGGGTAGCTAAAGGAGTAAAAGGGCTACCTGCTGCAGCCTCCAAACCTCATCTTCATCTTAAATGTAAGTTCATTCATAAAGGATAATGGAAGCAGGCTGACACAGTGAAATGGCGCTAACATTCACAGTTCTGATAGAACCCAGAGGAGTTTAATATTACCGGCTGTGACAGAGGACACCTTGCTGTACGCTCTGCTGAGAGTCACCGCCATCTTCGTTGTGTGTGCAATTTAATTAGATGCTGTGTGGTTACATTTCTGTATGTTAGAGGTATTTCCCTTCTCTTTGTTGTGATGGAAGCTCTGCAACTATGTCATCTTTATTGGTGAAATACAACTATACTTTTTTATAGTGCTTCTGAACCAAAATACAGAAATTACTTCTGATGCATGTGATGTGACAATGTCATGTAACTGATGAGTGTAATTGTTAAGCAAGCAGACTAACAAATCCAAAAAACTGAATGGTCTAGGCTGTGGGATTCCCATCCTTAGGCCTACAGGGGTTTCCAAAATATAAATAAGTTATCACTGATTACATGTCCTCCTGATGCTGCAGAGTTAAACAAACTTATTTCTGAATGTGACTAGATTGGAACTCCAAAATGGAAACATGAACCTACTATTACATGAAGGGAAAATGTCAAACACAGACACAGCACTAAAACTGTGACCAAAGTGTTTGCATGAAATAACAGGAATATACTGTGCCAGAAACCAAACCAGATAGTGTCTGAAGAAAAATGTTCTTAAATATGCTACATAACAGAGCTTAACCTAAAGGTCTACTGTGTCACGCTGTATTAATCTAGAATAAAACCAGTAATCCAACAGGAACAGGATAAAAATGTACCTATGTAACTATGTAAGTTATGGGAATGTTGGGGGGGGATGATACAATCAAAGGAGACAAAGTGTGAGTGCAAAGGTGTGTGTCATGTGGAGAATACATAGTTACTGATAAATGTAATGCAAAACTACAATGGTGGACCATTCCACCCATGAACTGTTTTACAGATGAGAATTTCTGGACTACTGTTTTGAAACCTTGATTTTTCATTTTGCCTATCATCATCTTGGCTTTCTGAAGCCAAAAGTGACCATATTTGGGTAAATGAGGTGAACTGGGGAGTCCTGAGAAGTGAAAGGTGAGCTAATGTCATGTTTCCACTATGTGGAACCAGCTCGACTTGGCTCGGCTTGGTATTCCTGGAGACCGTTTCCATTCCAGGATAGTACTGACTTTCCAGTACCTGTTCGTCATAGCGGTGCAGTGCATTACTTCCGTGTTGTCTGCTCAGAGAACTGTTGATAAACTCGCTCGTTGCGTGTTGTCTTGAGTGAATTTTTACATCGACCACCAATGACTGAATCTCCTCGACCGACCATGGTGTAGTTCTGGGCTGTCATCATGTGGATTAAATGTACCGCTATATTTACTGTCAACTTCCACATCTGTATTTTGTAAAACAATGGGTCACAGAGACAACTGTGACCAATCAGAGGTCTGTAGTGTTTATACGTCACGTTTTAGTATCACTTGGAACCTTGGCAGAGGTGACACCAAAAAACTAGTACAAGTTACCAGATTCCAGGTCCTTTTTCGAAATGGAAACGCAAAAAGGCTGAGCTGAGTCGAGTCAAGTCGAGCCGGTACCATGTAGAGGAAACGCGGCATAACACTTACTAGAACAATTAATATAAACACCATGCAATATTTGCTCAATTAAATAATTCAACTGTCTAGATGGTGTAACTTACTAACCTTCAGTTTGTTTGTTTCCTAAAATATCTGTTTTATTCAATAAACAGACACTCCTAAAATCCAACGGAACAGGTAAACAAGCTGTCAAATGAAGGCCTGGATAGTAACAATCAAGGCCTTCTATTAGCTCTAAAATCTTCACATCATAGCAGAGCAGAATCCACAAAGCACCACTTGTACAATTATTAGAGGGTACAAATACAGTGACTGATTAGTGATTTCAGTGATTAAGCTTACTAGAAAGCTTGAAGACATTTTATGAAGCTGACCAGAGACTGGACATCAGTGTTCTTAGACTATAATATGCTTTAGCAGCAAGATACAAACAAATTAGCCAAACCATGTTAAGCTTTGCCATAAACTGAATGGTGACTGATTCCGAGTCACTCTATGGTAACTGTGACCGCAATGGAGAGGCAATGGTGGACTGAATAAAGATGGTGTGTTGCTATTGTTAGATAGTTACTATTAATGACTACTAACATAATAACATACTGAGGAAAATGGAGGACACAATGTTTTGGCAATTGATGGGCTTGAGATTTTGTTTTTTTTTAATGAGAAAAAAATGCTTTTCAGTTTTATGGCAAACTGTGATTGGTTATCTTTTGGCAGGCAAGGCAAGGCAAAGTTTATTTGTATAGCATAATTAGTAATAATTAATTAATTTAGCATAAAAGCACAGGGCAATTCACAGTGCTTTACAAAAATGGAAAAGAGACAAGTTGAAAACACACAATTACAGTTAAAACATAATCAATAAAACATAAATAACAATAAAGTAAAATAAGGTAATCAAATTAAACTAAAGTAAAAGAGACGAGATGAGACGAGACGAGACGAGACGAGAAGAGAAGAGACGAGACGAGACGAGACGAGACGAGACGAGACGAGAC
>JAPQRP010000002.1:2278864-2293670 GCA_037367295.1 Apogon hyalosoma
GGGTCATATCTGATGACCATGAAAAGACGAAGAACTGTATTTACACCAATTATTGACATGGATTGATAGGATTAGTGAATCAACAGGTATTAAACATTTTAGATCAGTAGATGGTTTTAGTTGCCAGTGGCTGTTTGGGTTTTTATGGACTAAGTTGGTTTGACTAAACTCACATCAAGTTTTAATGGTGTAACAGCTCTGCTTCATTTTAAGTCTGGGTTTACTTTGAATTCAAGCCTAATGAGAACTAATCTTTATTGTCGCAGCCCAGTTTAATTTACTTATAATAGCTAGTTAATTGTAAACTGACATTAATGATGAGTTGGTTGAGTCATGTGGGATTCAGCCAAAAGTTTGGTTCAGTCCAAACAGTGGGTGAAGTTTTATTAAACTCACACTGACTGTCAACCTCCACATTACAGGTACACACTGTTTCAAAAGGTTACCATATATTTATACATAATCAAAGTAGGTCTTAACTGGAGTTTCACAGCTGTCCATGGCCCTTATGAACTCACTGCTGAACTACCGGGACTGTGATGACTGCAGCCCGGTCAGCAGCCCACCTCCACCGCCCCTGCATGTCAGTAAAATCGGATTCAAACACACAGCACAGCACACCGCCCGGGTATGAGCGCACAAGCAACAAGCAGAGCAGCGCAGGGCTGTGTCCGCCGCACGGATCGATCAGGACACCCCCACCCCCGTCCTCCCAGCAGCAGGAGCCCCCCCGTCCTCCCAGCAGCAGGAGCCCAGGAGCCCCTGAACTCACCGCGGCGCAAAACACAAAGCCAAAAGTTCCGTTCAGTGTGTTGACGTGCGTTCGGCTCCTAAACGCGGCAGGATGTTACTCACCGTGTCTGCACAGCCTCAAACGGCCTCAGAGTCAGCTCATCCCTCAGAGACTGGAACCAAGACATGAGCGCTGTTCGCGGACTAATGATTGGATTATTTGTCTCAGTCCTGCTCTGGCTTCCCTGTGCTCTGCGCTGCTGCATTCAGGGCCGGCTCGGGAAACACTGTACTACAAGGAAGTTCCATTATTTCTGCATCACTAACTTGCTGGCACTTCCTAAATATCCCACTATGACTGTAAGCTGAATAAAAGTGTTTGGTATGTGAGGTATAAAACTGCATACTTCTTCCTACTCCTTTTGGACCATACAAAATTCAGACTTGCACGTACTTGAGGACAGATTCTGTTCATTTAAATGTGATTTTGTTTTTGACTTATTTTGCTTTGTTTTGTTTCTTTGCATGTTATAAATAAATACATAAATAAATAGATCCATAAACAAAGGCAATTTATAGGAAGAACTTGATCCAAGAGGAGACCTGTACTAGGTTTAATCAACTGTAGGCACACAGACAATTTTACAATAATGTAGTACAAATATGTGTTTATTACTTTTAAGTATTTTGGTATTTGTATTTTGCTGGCAGAAAAATAATATGGAATTTATGAGTCAGGTGTGTATTTGGAATATTTAAAGGCTCAATGTGCTGTGCTGGGTAGAGTCATTAGCTAACATTAGCTAGCTCCTTTTGTAAGCTAACTGTCTCAGTTGCCTACATCCATGATGACAGTATGAAAAAGAGAATATCAGGTATTTTTCTCTGTAAAAATCTAAAGTATCGCTATCTTTAGCTTCAAAATGGAATTTACTCTGAGCCTCCCCCTTTTTTTTCCTCTTTTTTTATTTTTAAATTCAATTTAATTTTATTTAATTTATTTATTGATCTCAATATTTTCATCATGTATGTATATTTTTTTGTATGTACACTATGCTGTTCACGTGTTAATATTGGATTTGCATCAGGAATTGTCTTCTTTTGGGTGGGGTGTGATTGTGGGAGGGAAAAAAGAAAAAAATTAAAGGATGGAAGTCTTCTGTCACATTGCACTGTCATGTTGTTGCCTGTGAAATTGCTTCCAGTAAAGAAAGTCTATCAAAATGGAGTCTACTTTAACAACCCACCCCCAAACAGATTCTAACAGAACTCCACAGATTCTGATCTAAATGTCACATAAACACACTAACCTTACACAATAAATATTTTAAATATATAATTTGTATACTGTTGATACTCAAATAGTGAACCTTTATCTATACAGCAGCCTCAGCATTTTTTTTTTTTTTTAAAAACATTCCTTTATTCACTTTTTAAAATTATAATAGTAATCTACTTTAGCAGATGCATCTTGTTTTTTACTATCTTGATAAATTAAATGAACATTTCAACACTAGTGTCTTCTACTTGCTGCTCTGTTGATGTCAAGTTTCTTATATTAATGGTGATAAGTGTGAAAAAGGTGTAGTACATCTTTAGAAATGTACAGTATAATGAATTAACCGTGAGCCCTTTCACTCCAATTTGTTTCATCTTTGGTATTTGCTAATGCAGCCATAACTGGTTGTTTTCAATTTGTTTACAATGTGTTTTTGTCATTTTGCCATGCAAATATTCGCAATTTTCCCTATCAGCATTTTGCATACTATTTTGATACAGTTAATGAGCTAATATTTGTTATTTGTAACAAGGCACTTGTTGGCTGTTGTGATTTTAAATCCTGGACTTCTAGTGCAAGGCTCTACTGAATGTGACTTTACGTCACAGCCCTAAATGTTATGGCCCTGTCATGTTTGCTATACATTTGTACAAGGATCACTCAAACGTACCACCATCCAAACCCCCCCCAGCACCACCCAGCTTACACTTGAATGATGTATGCTCCTTAATCAAGACTCAACATCTCAGGAAGGGAACAAGAGAAAACCAGACTTTGAGATTAGGTCTGCGTTATTTTGGATGCCGTTTGTCGTCTGTTCAGTGGCTGACTGTGTTTAGCTGTGATTTCCAGGCATCTGTGGGTATCACTAAACACAGCTCCTCAGCACCTAAAAAGAGGAAGCCCGTTCAAGTTGAGATTGTTTTTGCAGAAAGTGTCAGTCAACTGTATTTGCAAGATCTGAAAAGCTACAGCAGAGAACATAGGGTCAGCCCTGTTTCTGTGTTAATAAGTCAACAGAGAGCGACACCCAGCACATACTAATAGTAGAGTTTTTGTTTGTGTGTGCATTGAGTTTAAGATAAAGAAATAATCCATTTTGGGTTTATACTGCCATCTAGTGTTGCAACTGCTTTAAAAGTTTGTCCCCTCTGTGCCCAATAGTCTGCTTTCTCCTTAAATGCACTAAAGGCAGTAGAAAAAGGACGCTTTAATCAATTCACCAAACACAAAGCATATGAAAAACACTAACAGAAACATGTTTTTGTCTTTAATTTGATGTCACACATCTGTTGGCATGAAAACAGGAGGATTCAGACAGGAAGTTGTTGTCCAAACAAATAAAATCTAGATAAAACATCATTATTTATCAAAACAAGACTCTTTGAGAATGAAAGTTTTGTTTTTTGTTGGCGTCTGCACATTAGAGTCTTCCAGCCTCCCTGAACCTGCTGAGCAATCCATCATCAGCCCTGAGGGGGAAGTGCAGGGTGCGGGCTTTGTAGTATTGTGGGTCAGACTGCAGGTTCTGGATGACATCTGTGAGGAGATGGGCTCGCTCTACACCGCAGCCCGGCGCCTCATAACCCAGTTTAGTGAAGTGGACATGCAGGTGGTAGTAGGATGGCTGGTAGTGCAGGTACACTCTGAGTTTACTGGACGGCAGATTGTAGCGCTGCAGGATGGCCTCCTACGTCACAAAAACACATGTGGTTTAATAAGATGGAGACATCCAACTATATTAATTCAGCAAGATTCTGAAATGTGAAAAAAGTCTGTTGCCATTTAAAAAGGTGCATGTTTTCTGTTCTTATTCCTCCAAAACCATGGCTGTGTCCTCACCTTTCCTTTCTGAAAGATATTTTGAAGCAGCGGTATGTGCTCTGAAGTCAGATCTCGGAGGCTCTTGATACCCCGCTGATGTGAAATGGCAATCAGGTATAAGTCATCAACCTATAAGAAATAGAAGTAGTAGCAGAAGTGTGAAAATCTATTAAAAGCGTTGGTACTGGAAACTGAGTAGAAGCAACTTGATGCACATTGTAACTAGGGATATAACGATTACTGGTAAAACGATAAACCACGGAAAAAATTCCCAACGGTTAGTATTACCGTTTAAATGCTAAACGTGTTCGATTACCGCACTTTGAAAACTCACAGTGATACTGCTCATTTCCTGGAAAAGCAGCAGAACTCCAGGTGTGCATATGCAGTTTGCAATGTTTGGCCTCTGAAAACATGGCTGAAGGCACCTGCACGGACAGCGCTTCAGAGATCCGCGGATAGCAGCTCCTGCACGGACCAGGCACCAGCGCACAGACCCGGTCCGAGCGCACCTCCGTCCCATACATCTCTCTCTCTCTCGCTCTCATTGTGACATTGTAAATTATTTGAGATGGAAAATGGTCAAACAAGCTCCACTATGACCTGTCCAACTACTTTTTTTCCCACTCAAAAAACCACTCAGGAATTGATAGAACTGATAAGGAATTGGATAGGTAAGCAGAATGGAGAATGGCATTGATATTGACCAAATCCTATTAATTCCCACCCCTAGTGGTTACATCTTATGGTCATAAGGTGCCATCTTTAATGCACATTTGTATGTTTGATGTTTACGTGTTAATATTTTAATGTTTCTGCAACAGAAAATACATCGTGTGTGTTATTTTATTAGTTGTTTTTTTTTCGAAAATACAACTTGGTTACATTATTTCAGTGTGTGTATAAGTACTTTTTGAACATTACAAGCACATATCAACAATACTGTGATGATAATGATAATTTTGGTCGCAATAACCTCAAATCGTTACATCTCTAATTGTTAAAAAAAAAACATATTTAGTTTTAGTTTTATTTTCAGCATGTACAACTCAAACAGATATGCAAATGAAGAAACATAGTGATAAACTACAAAAACCTTAAAATTTTTACAAATGACCAAAAATGAAAAAGCTGAAGTCTTAACTCCAAACACACTGCACCGTAGTTTTCTTTTTGCTACTTGCTCTTTGGTTAACAAGTTTCATTTCTTTCAGTTATTTCCTTTAACTAATGTACACATTTATTTTGTGTTTGTTCTAATTTTTGTTTAACCCTGTGGAAACATACTGAGTCTAACCTGAAACATCTCTGATCTCAATCTTAATGCATATTATTGTTTACTTTACACATTATTTGTGCAGTTTCAAAATCCACCAAAAATTTTATTTAAGGTTTGAGTTCATACATTGTTAGTTCATGATTGCTGACTCTGTTTTTACTTATTGCTGTTTTCTGTGGTGAAAATGTTGGATTTCTTTTCATTTTCAGATCCATGAGTGTAAAAGGTGAAAGGTATTTCATATTAAGTGTGATCTTTCCTGTTTCTTCTGTTGTGTCTCACCTGTTTCTGATCCCATTTGAAATCTGGCAGAAGGACAAAGCCAACCGTCTGGTCTGGATCTTCATAAATAATCCGATCAGCCTCTGCTTTTTTTTCCAAGATATTATAAACCCACTGGAAGGTGAAATTGATGTCAGCAACCCTTCATGTCATTTACAATGGTATGATGCAAACATGGGAGTTTATGGTGAAACCAGATAACACTGACTTGGACACTGAAACTCTGCTCCTGGATGTACGGCAGAGTGATGGACTGATAATCATCCCCTCTTTCCTCCACCAGGAAACTCTCCTGACGCTGGTATTTCTTCACATGTTTCTCTGTAGCAGGACACACCACTGTAGTCTTGATCTCTGCCAAGGACAAACAAACAAGGTCTCCAATATATACTGTCCATAGTGGAAGTTGGAGGGCGAAGTCAAGGGAAGGTTAACATCTGGTCAAAAAAATGTAATGACAATAATCTACACCAAACTTATATTGTTGGGTAGGAAATTAGTTATATTTTCAGGAAAATGTATTTTGAAATGAGAAAAAAATTTGTGAAAAAAAATGTGAGGAGTTTTCTGAGTGTGAATGTTTGTGCAGTGACACAGTTTAGTGCTGTCATTCTGGTTCATTTTATAAACTATAAATAATCTACATTTATTCCAAATACATTGATATTTGACTGTTATCAAATTTTAAACACACAGTGTTTAAAATTAATTAAAGCATATATCTACACAACACTGATTCTTGAGATGTTGGAAAAAACATGTCCCACTCTGAAAAGTGCTAATTCCATTGAAAATAAATAATATTTTCACTATAAAAAATGTCAGAGTTGATCTTCTAAGGGTCTTTTGCACAAATGTAGCCTTTTATTCATAACTTTGTTTTTGACATTGAATTTTATAATAATATGTAAGCCCGTTACTTACAAAATGTTTTGTCCCCATACAAGAGATTATCATTTCAATTTGATAACAGTGAAAACTCTTTTTAAATGAATAAAATACTTGTCAAATGAAAAAATAGAATGAAAAACTGCTTGAAAACTAAGAGCCGTGAGTTTTCATTAATATTTAGTATTGTTTTGCATTTCCTTAAAATATGTCCCACGTTTCTGTCAACACCGTCAGATATTTTAAAAAAGACTAAATAACAGGCACCACAGGGTCACCTACATTCCTGAGGACTCTCTTCTTCACCTTCCAGATCTAGCACATGCAACAAGTTCACTCAGCCTCCACTAAGTGTTCCATTTCTTCAAAAGTATTTACGTAATTTATTGAAATCTTTATTGTCACAACCATGGTGTATCAACACCGTCATTTCTGTATAGAAAATATTAAATAGAACTATTGAATAAATCAATACATTTTAAGTAGGGCTAGAGGTAGGTAGCACGCCAAGGCCAACACCAGAGGGCTAATGTATACAGCTCATGCACATCATGTAAAAAAGTAGTTTTTTGTCAGCACCGTCAGACGTCAACTCTGTCAGGTTTTCTGTCTGACGGTGTTGACATATAGTTTGACAGTGTTGACAAAAACCCGAAGATCATTCAAAATGGAGAACTGAATACACACTAGTGCGTTGACCCTTGGGGATCCACAGGTTCTAGATGTGGTAGTTTTTATGCTGTTGTGTATTCGTACATGCTGTACCGCATTTGTCCTGCGGTCACCGCCAAAGCGTTCTGACCATAGCAACATGATTATACAGCTATTGTATTCCATAATTACTAATATATCCCAAAATATTGGTCCTATCAATTTGCTGTTTTCACTAGTCTGTTCCTTGACCAAAAATATATAAGTTTGAAAAACTGCAGCAGTCAGCTCTGTACGGATTTTGTCTGAAACCTGAGACACACATACATACACGCACACGCGCACACACACACAGAGGCCACTTGGCTTTTATAATATAGATTCTGATCACAATAAATACTAATAAATAATATGGCTTTTCATGTTTCATTAACCTCTTTATCTATTTTTATTGCATAATTTCCCCTATAGTTCATCCATACAGACCTACAAAACCATTTGTAACATTTGAACCATTAAACTGCTCTGTGGCTCATTGTGCTCCAACTGTGTGTCGTGCAATATTATGTCTGTTCACAGACATTTTGTCATTGGGGATGCTCATAGTTAGAATGTTGTAATCATATAATATTCCATACTATATGTATCCCCAGTGACAAAAGCCAAATGAAAATGATTTTAACCAACATTTGACCCAATTTCATTAAACTATGACTTTTATATTTTTTGGAAAGTTATGGCTAGGCAGCAGTTATCAGTGGAGGAGTGTAGGAGAAGAAACAGGGAATGGATTATAGAGAAAATGTAAAGAGGAGTTAGAAAAATGTGTGGAATTGGATTAAAAAAATGCAATAACTGCTGCCACAGTAATGTGGCACGAAATATCAGTCTGCCTGTTGCCACAGAGATCAAATGATCTGAATTCTGCACTCTGAATATTGTCCCAGTGGCTGATTTACATTAATCAAAAGCTCAGGCAAATTCCTCATATGAGGCAAAAGAGTCACTGCGTTTCATGTTGTTTGCCTCCATGCTGAAACTGAAAGTGTGAATAAGTGCATAAAGCAGCTTCCAGTAACTGGTCCCCTATTCTTTTCCTGGACCTGGATAGGCCCATGGTATGTATGATAGTTCTGTCCACAGTACTGTCAGCAGGGTGACAGGTTACCAGTCTACACAGGATAGAACCGGGATGCTGATTGGTTTTGTGGGAACAGATACATGAAAAAGGTAGTTCCACAGGACTGAGGACAGAGACACTTTGATTAAAAAAAAAAAAAAAAAGAGTCAAAGGAATATAGTAAGAGAACTAGTTTCGTTGTTTTTGTTTATGATGTTCCTTTCTGAAATCATATAATGTTCACAGAACAAAATAATTAAATTATCAAATTAGCCTATTCTATTTGTTATTTGTTGCAGCATAGTGAATACAGTTTTTAAGCAAAGAAGCATTAACTTAAGTGATGAGATGTTGGAATTGTTTGTTGTAATGAAGCCACTGTCAGCACCGTCAGATTCATGTCAACAACGTCAGATGGAGCTTAATTTGTTTTTTAGTGAATGTGCTTATAATCTGTTTTGTCAATGCAGTTGAATTATTAAAGTAGCTTTCACTTGAAAATTAGAAATGTGTTTTCTTAATTACAATACTGTTACTTTGCCTGTTTAAAGGTAAAGATGAAAGTTGCATGATGCTGTTGCACAATTAAGGAGAACGAGAGAACTAGTAAAAAATGAATAAAACTGAATATTCACCATTTAGCAGCATCTATGTGTACATATGGTGTCAGAATTATTTAAAGGTTCATAATCCATATTTGACTATATAAGAATAATTGGCATTGACCATAACAAGTAATGAAAGGAAAAACACCTATTTTATGAAAAAAATTACAAAATGGGGAGGTTACATCACTATAAAACTTGGCAACCAAGAAATGGTTCTATGACCATAAGACTTAAAATTTCTAAGAAATTACCTACCTACCTACCCCCCCCATTTAATCCAAAATCTCAAGAATCGGTGGCAAAATACATTTGAATATAATGTTATTATTTGAATGTTGCTAAATAAATAAATGTATATGATATTGATAATTGAAATAAAAATGTTTAATTTGATATTTCCTTTTGTTGTCCATCTGTGACACTGCCATTTTTCAAAACTCTTGCTATTTAGGTCTGATCAAATATTTTTTCCTCTAACCAATTACTGGGTTGTAAAATAGAGGGTTTAAGGTAAACACTGAATACATTTGAGGAGGAAAATGTCAGAGGAACTTCACTTTGGAATTCTTGCAAACAATAGACAATTTTTTTGTCCATCTGTGACGAAGTAGTTTTTGATATTTTCCATTTAAAATATTTGAACTAAATGTTGTCCTTTGAGTCTGTTTCAGATGGCATTTAGACCTTTATAATGATGTGGAATATTTGTCTGAAACTGGTCTGGTTCAACAGTTATGAATCAAAAAGTAGTGGGCGGTCCATCTGTGACGCCCTGGAGGCATTTTTTACATGAGGTACCATTGAGGTGAGGGGGGGGCTGCAGTCGATACGTGCTGTAGATGTCATTTCTCATCTCCAGATTCAACCTGGAGCCACTGAGGAGCTCAGCTAGATTGGCCTCTCTGATGGGGGTCTTCTCCAGGATCATGACAGCCTCCTGACCTGCAAGCTGGTGAGGACATGTTTGACAGTTTCATGTAAGCAATCTAAATCTAAATTCAATGATACAGGCAATATCAGCACACTTAGTGGCAAACTATCAAGAAACATGTTTCTCTTTAAAGTTACACTTGTGTTGAAAATGTCAAGACATAAACAGAAGTGCAGTCACAATGCTCTCCCCCTTTGTAAGACTGAAACATTAAAAACAATACTGAGTATAAAATGCAAAGAACAGCTTTTCATAAATGAATAATGCATGTTCAAATAAGACATGCATAAGAAAATACATATCGCTAAACATTAGTTAAATAATGTTCGATGAACGCTAAATTAAGTAAATCACGATATAATTAAATTTTTCCAAATATAAGTTTCCAAATAACACACACACTGCTTGACTAGTAAGGTACTTTTATTTTGAAATACACCGGCGGAAGTTAAGCTTATATTACACGGTGACATACAGACTGCTCTGAATTGATATAAAATACTACTTTTTTGGGACTTCGCTTGTTCCTTTTAACTGCACCGTGGCATTTGAATACGTATCCAAGAATATCACGGTTAGCTTAGTCGGCGTTATTCTTCCGGCTGTGACTGACCTTTCCGTGGATAAAGAGGTTTTTCTCGCGCGCAGAATCACTCAAAACGGCAGATGTTTCGAAGCCACACAAAACATTTTCTTCGCTCTCCCCAGTATGTGCTCCTCCACCATTGTTAGGCTCGCTGTCAGCTTTGACCCGTTTGACTTTCTGAGACATTTCATTTATTTCATCGCCGCCAAATTGACGTTTCCCGAGTGCGTCTGCCATGTTTGGACACAGGAGTCTGTCTGCGCGAGCCCCACTGTGCTCAGTTCACCGCCTTCAAAACCCAAGATCGTTAATGTTAGTGTGATGCCTCACTGGTCAGCGAAAGCTTTGGTCATTGAATCTTCCGTTCAGAGGTGATTATTAAAAGACAAAAAACGAGCGTTTATTTGATTTTCGTTGTACAATGAAAGATAAATAAATAAAAACAAAATGAGGCATTTTTCTTTTAAATGTTAAAGTAGAATTAACAAAAATGTGGTAATGGCTTGATTTTGGTTTTATAGTTTGCAGAAAAAAATAAAGTCACTAAAATACAAAAAAAAATGTTTGAAAGTATTTTCAGACAGAAAGTGGTGATGGATGGATGGATGGATGGATTTATTTATTTATTTATTTATTCCAAACTGGGAAATTACAGTGTAGCAGCAGCATGGCACACATTCAGTAACAATCATATAATATCACAGCAAACATGACTAAAGAGAAATATAACATAACAGCAAACACTATACACTGTACACTATAAATTACAGGAATAAAAATATCTGGCTAGAATCTGGATCTAATGTGCTGAAATATAACTGCAATGTGAAAAACAGTTGAAATCTTCCAACCGGGAATGTGCAAAAGACATTTAATTGCAGATGGATATATGAACAGAAACCTCAGACAGAGGTGAGTTTACTGAGTTTTATGTGGGTGAATCATGGCTCTGCAGTGGGAGGGACTAGGGTTAGAGGGTTGGGGTTAAGAGGTTAGGACTGGGTTTGGGTTGCGTTTCAGAGGTCAATTGGACTTTATTTGCATTGGCCTGTGGATTTGCCCCCCCCCTCCAGTATGATAGAAGGTGAAGTGTAGTGTGTGAGAATGATAAAAGAGCAACAGAGTAGTATAACTCAACAGGTTGGGCTCAGCCACTCCACCTGAAAGGCCAGGCTTTGAGACCATGTGCTCATATTTGCAACCTATGTTTTACTCTTTCAACTTCCAAAACACTTCATTGAGCATGTATGTGGATTTCATGGTTATAAATAGTTTACTTTTTCAAACTGGATTTGATTATTTTTGTGTATTTTTGGGTCGAGTGTGTTACTAAAGTAAGATAATGTGTAAAAATGATCAGATCATATAGGTGAAATAGTGCAGAAAAAAAAGACTCCAAACATGGGTATGGATAGTAAACTGTTTTTATGTTTATATAAAAACAAAATCAGAAGTATTGAAAGACGGTCACCAAAGGCTCAGACCGCTGAGGGTTAAACATCGTCTTCCACTATGAACCACTAGATAAGTGAGGATCCACTCATTAAATGACATGTTCTATAAAACCAACTGAATCTCCATCTTGGTTCTTTTACACAGACAGAAAAAGATGAAGTTTATGTGGTTTATTGCAGTTACAGTTTCAGATTAAACAAAACTTTAATATATTTATACAGTTAAACAAAATTTAGTGCCATGCTTTCAGATCTAATTAAACACAGCCAAACAAAGTAAAGTCGCAGAGAGGACACTTAATGTGTAGTTTTAGTTCAGACACTTATTGGTTTTATATTGCCAGTCTTGATATGAGGCAAAAGACAAAAGAGTTGGAATCTTACTTCACCTCTGAATGACCTCCTATGATGCTCATATGTCTGTTAAATATTGAATTACCAGTCCTTTGATGTCTTTGAAATGTGGAAATTCAGTCAGAACCTCTGACGATCTGTCTTCACAGAGGACCACATTATGGCAATATTCAAACATCAACTTCATCTTCTGTGTGATGACAGCCTCATCAGATGAATACTTTATGAAGGATATGGACTCCTTGCATTGCTCCTCACTCAGGGTGATTTTAGGACTGATGGAAGGATCCCTTAAAGCTGTTGGCGCTCCGACCCTCAGCTGACATGATGACCGATGTTCTCCAATGAAGCACTCTTCCTCTGAATGGCTTTGAGCTTCCATGCTAAGTAACCACTGCCACGGTCTTCATCATAGCAGTCAGTCAGTCATCTTCTGAACAGCTCTATCATGGAGAGGGTCACGGGGTGCAGGAGCCTATCCCAACTACAAATGGGCGAAGGGGGGTACACCCTGGACATGTTGCCAGTTCATAGCAGGGCTGACATAGAGACAAACAACTAGTCACTGTCATTCCATCAGAGAAGTGTTCCTGTAAAATAATATGGTCATTGGAAATTGAAACAGCAGGGTGAAGTCAAGGGAAGGTTAGCATTTGGTCAAAAAAGATTACAATAATTGACACCAAACTTATATTTTTGGGTAGGTAATTACTTATATTTTCAAGAAAATGTATTATAAAATGAGAAAAAAATTGTGAAAAAAAATTTGAGGAGTTTTCTGAGTGAATGTTTGTGCAGTGACACAGTTTAGTGCCTCATTCTGGGTTCATTTTATAAACTCTATAAATAAACTACATTTATTCAAATACACTGATATTTGACTATTATATTATTTATGTCATTTTCTAAACACAGTGTTTCAAATTAATAAATGCATATATCTATGCAAAATACATGTGAATATAATGTTAATATTGTTGTATGTTGTAAATATTGGGGGGAAAAATTATACGATATTGATAATTGAAATAAAAATGTTTAATTTGATATTTACTTTTGTTGTCCATCTGTGACGCTATCATTTCTCTAAACTCTATATAAGCACTATTTAGATCTGATCAAATATATTTTTCCTCTAACCAATTATTGGGTTGTAAAATAGAGGGTTTAAGGTAAACACTGAATACTATGGGGTGCCGTTTGTAAAGCGGCTCATGCTGAAAAAAACTCCAACATTTTTGTAACATTTAGCTTCAAACAATGTTCAAAAAACAGGTGTGACATTTTCTGTTACTTTTTTGCATATTTAAAGCAATATATGTCAACTTGGAGAAAATGTAAATGATTAAATATAAATATTAAACAATACACCTAAATATTAAATGTAAATGTTAAATTTAAATCTAAACATAATTGTTAAATGTAAATCTAAATGATAAATGTAATTGTAAATGTTTAATGTAAATGTAAATCTAAATGTTAAATATAAATATAAATGTTTTGGGTGAAACTAAATATTTAGCTAATATGCAAATTAGAAACCTTCCAAAATAAGAGCTCCAGGAGATTACAGTGTGTTGGTTTGTCCTGGCTCCAGCACCGGCTCCAGCTTCCACCTTAAACTCACTTCTCCCTTGTGTTCTTTTTTTGGGAGGTCAGTCGATAATCGATTGCTCTTTGAAGTTGAAGTGCATTTCATAAGTAATGGATTACACTAAATCTGGTCGGTTCCAGCCTGTCCATTCACAGCCTGAGCAGAGGACGGAATGAGTGAGTGAGTTACAGGAGGAGTTTACAGCAGAGGGCTGGGCTTAAACACTTCTGATGCTGAAGGAACCGGTTCTGTTTAAGGATCATGGAGCTAGTTTAGTTTACAGAACTCAGAACCAAGCCGTGCTCTGACCTCCTTCTGCTGAACAATAAAAAAATCATAGCCTTTCAACACTTGACCGAAGTACAATGAGCAGATACACATGTGACTGACAGCTCAGTTACATTTGTTCAGAGAAAAAAAAAGAAGACTCAGGAGGGTTTGGTCTCAAAGGATGTAGGAATGTTTTTAATCAGTTGAGTGCTCTTTCCTTCATTTTTTTCCACCAATTTTAAACCCATACTTGCTCATTTCTACCTCTTTGAACCACAGATGTGAAGTATTTCAGTTAAATACTGTGTATTTAAATACATCACAAGTATTTCATCACATAAATTTGAGCAAAAACAATTCAGATATCATTTGGAACAGATCTTTAAGAGCTTGTATTGATGTACTGAAATACACCATATGGACAAAACTATTCGGGACACACTAAATTCAGGTGCTTCATTGTCAAGTGGAGGCTGGACTGCAACACAGTGACAAATGTAATGAAATAATTGTACATTGTGATAAATATAATTTCAAACATTTTCTTTTTCATCTCTAGGGTTTGTTTTGTCTACTCTTGCAAAATGCTGTTTTGTTTTCACAAGAGGATGAAATAGTTTTGACAATAATGTTCTACTTCTGTATTTCTCAAATATTTGTTACATTGTGGTCACAAATGAACATTTCTGTTACCACTGAAACTCTGTTTTTGTTTGTTTGTTTGTTTGTTTGTTTCTTTAACTCTCTCAGGAATAAAAATCCACCCTATGCCAGTCAAACACACAGTCATTTGACACAGTGAGACACATGAAGGCCCAGCTGTATGGGATGGGTAACTGTACACTGAAAACATGTCGAAATAAAACTACTTTTTAAGCCACCTCACACCTTTCCTGAAAATTTCATGGAAATTGGTCCAGTAGTTTTTGTGTAAAGTTGCTGACAAACAAACAC
>JAPQRP010000002.1:2300777-2310898 GCA_037367295.1 Apogon hyalosoma
TAGTGAGGATAAAGCGGGCTCAGAAAATGGATGGATGGATGGAAAATTACCACCAGTCTACCCCAAATTTACTGTGGGTATTTCTTAGCATGTAAAATGGCAAAAATTATCACTCAGTGGAAATTTAGGTTGAAAAGCATCTTTATGTTAATATGTCATAAGTGTATTTCTAACAAACTGATTTAGATGTGATCAGCTCATTCAAAGTGGTTTTTTTTTTTAATACAGTGAGATGCATTTGCTTTTAGCAGTGTGTATTCTGCTTAGACTTCCCTTGTAAGTTCAGAAGTAGAAAGAAAAAACCTATACATAAATACATTTGGAAAAGTAAATAAAGTTTCTGTAGCTTAAATCCAAACAGACATCCTACTACGACAGCTCCACTACTTACCAGCTAACACCAAAAGTTAACACTAGCTGTTTGCCCCAAATCACAGTGGAGTTGAGTTGGGGTCAGGGTTAGGATACACATTTAACTATTTAAAACAACATAGTACTTACAGGAAGAGGAGAAAGAAGGGCTATGATACAAAACATTAAAGCCTAAGTATTTAAGCATAAAACAAGGGATTATTGTGAACCCAGGTATTTTGGATCAGAACTCAGAAACTCCATTTCTCTGAAGGAATCTTATTTCTACTTCAAGTACTTTAATTGGAAATAACTTTTTTTTTTGCATAGTTTTGTGTGTGTGTGTGGGGGGGAGTTCATAAGATACTGCTGTAGTTGATGAAAGCCTAATGAAACGTACTACCAAAAAAGGATGAACCATATTATACTATATAAAAAATGGATGTCAGTTATGTCTGTACATTGTATCCTTCCTCTCCTTTTTTCGCTTTCAAAAATTATCATTAGTTTACATAGTTTAATCCAAGTGATTTCAGTTCTAGTCTAAGGGCACTGGACCGGTCTACACAGGTTTGAACTTGTTGAAGAACTGATCTTCAGGCCAGTCAGATGTGGCTACCAGGACTCGCTGTGGATAGATACAGGTTTATTGATGGTCTGCAGGAGTCAAGCTGGTGTACTGAGCTGGCACCTGCCGATGTATTTACCAATACAAGTCTTTTTTGAACCCAAAACCAAGATACATTAATATTGTAATTACATGTCATTGAGAAATGCTCAAAAATTTTACATGTAGCAGGCTGGGATCAATGCATATCTTGGGTTTATGCATGAAAAATAATTTAAGAAAATCAAAGTAGTGAAGACATTTGTAGTTGATAACCGTCTTACACAGAAGCTAAACCTTTGTTGTTTTAACACTTTAAAGCTCTGTTGATGAGTGGAAAACATGGAAAATGAGTGTGATGTCCTTGAACCTGCTAATTGAACCATAGTAAAATAAAAAATCAGTATCCAAGTCGTTTTCAAGGAAAAATGCCACATGTGATAGTTCCAAGTTCCCAAAAGTGACAGTTTCTGTACTTTAAAGATGTGATATAATATTTTTGGGATTTAAGTTTTTAGATGGACAAAGTGAGTCATCAGATGTCATCACCACCCATAAATGATGAAACCTTATAACTACATCAACCTGTCAACTGCAGCCAGTGAACATCCTGCTAAACTGATAAAGGATGCAAAGGGAATTTGGGGGGATTATTGGTTATTTCATTAATGGTTTGTGTTCAGTTGATTCCTTTGTATGTGGAAAATATGCAAAAAATAGCCAGGTTGATCAGCGTGAATGCAGTGCTAGGTAGGCTATCCAGTGAATCAAACAGCGAAGCCACATACCTCTCAATAGTCTATAAAGGGTCCCTCCATGTAAACAGATGCCTATACTCACTATTATTCTGTATGTACTTGTGATGCAATATTGAGCATGTCACCATTGTATAACAACAGCTGATTTCCCTGCTCAGTGTTCATCATGGCCACAGCTGGTCCTGTGGCTCCTCCGCTCCTCGTCCACAGGTGTAGCTGTACAATATGGACGCGAAGGATGCAGACTAACAGTTAAACCAAATGGCCTTCTCTCAGGACTCACTGCACTCACTCTGCACTGAGACAGGAATAACACAAGCACAGTGACAGTATGGCTCACAGCAGTGTGACATGGAAGACATCTTTTGTGGGCATTTTATTGTTCCATATTTGGCTGCTGCTTTCTTCTGTTCAAGTGGCCTTTTGTTTTTGATAAATGAACAGAAAACACCCCTTCGTATCCACCCACCAAGGTACACCATCCTCCGCCTTACTTTTGTTAACTGCAGCCATGAACGACAAAGCTTCTGTATCTGTCAGAAAATGTCAAATTATAAAATCATTCATTTATCTTCACATGACAGAAGGGAAATGCCAGAAACAGATTTGTCATGTGTAACCATGTAATAAACTGAACATTTCCAAAAGTGGCGTTGTCTCTGTTTAGAATCTGTGCTCTGTAACGAGGTTCCATAAAATAATTTACCATATATTTCAGTTCTTGTTTTCTGCAGCTGTTCACACCCAGTGGTTACTCTTTCCATCTACAGAAACATCATTTGTGTCGCTTGTATTGAGTGAGCATTGCAGTCTCCTTTTGGTCCACAAGCACTGAATTAATGACTTAAATCTGTTCCAATAAAATTAACTTTTATTAATACATCAACTCAATGCCTCTCCCAAAAATACATTTTGTGATATTTTGAAGGTTTGTCATTTAGAAACAAACTAAAATTAAAGTAAAAGGTAATGCACACCTCTAATGACCAACTTTGACGCATCAACCTGTCATAAATTACTTGAGTCATTGCCTGCCTTCAGTTCCTCTACAATGAAAAATGGAGTTATATAACATCAGTAATTGTCCTCAAATGAGCACATGAACATACCGGAATCTTACATATTGGACCTGTACGTGCAGGCTTATTTGGACTGTGTCAGTCTCCAAAGGCAATTGGAATAAAATTATTATTGTGTACAGCATACAGCATTTAGTACATAAGAGGTATTCTGTGTCTATCATTTTGAGATCAGTTTGAAGTAGGGCTGAGAACCTGTAAAATAGTCCTAAATCTATAGTAGAAATAATCAGACTTGATAATAGTGTATGGTGCTTTCAGAGTGCTTTATGACATGCCATCCAACATTCATCTCGCTCATGCAGCCATTACGGACATACAGTGGATATAAAAAGTCTACACACCCTTCTAAAAATGCCAGGTTTTTGTGATATAGAAAAATTAGACCATACAATAACCTGGTTGCATAAATACAGGCTACACATCCTCTTATAACTGGGGATGTGGCTGTGTTCAGAATTAGCCAATCACATTCAAACTCATGTTAAATGGGAGTCCGCACACACCTGCCACCATTTAAAGTGCCTCTGATCTGCCTCAGATAAAGTCGGGCTGTTCTAGTAGGCTTTTCCTGACATTTTTGTAGTCACTTCTTACAGCACAAGCCATAGTCCAGAGTTTCCAAAGTATCAAAGGGATCTCATTGTTCAAAAGTATCAGTCAGGAGAAAGGTACAAAAGAAAATTTCCAAGGCATTAAATATACCATGGAACACAGAGAAGACAGTCATCATCAGGTGGAAAAAATATGACACAACAGTGACATAACCGAGAACTGGACATCCCTCCAAAACTGATGAAAAGAAAACTGGTCACGGAGGCTGTCAAGAGGCCAACAGCAACACTGAAGGAGATGCAGGAATTTCTGGCAAATACTGGCTGTGCAAATACATGTGACGACAAGCTCTTCTTTATATCTCTGGACTATGGGGTAGGGTGGCCAGACGGAAGCATTATTTTACAAAGAAAAACATCCAAAGCCCAGCTACATTTTGCAAAAACACATTTGAAATCTCCCAAACACATGTGGGAAAATGTCTTATGGTCCGATGAAACCAAGGTTGAACCTTTTGGCCATAATTCCATATGTTATATTTGCCACAAACACAACACTGCTCATCACCAAAAGAACACCATACCTACAGTGAAGTATGGTGGTGGCAGCATGATGCTTTGGGGCTGTTTTTCTTCAGCTGGATCTGGGGCCTTAGACAAGGTGGAGGGAATTCTGAACAGTTCCAAACACCAGTCAGTGTTGGCACAAAACCTTCAGGTTTCTGCTAGAAAGCTGAACTTCATCTTTTAGCACAACAGTGACCCAAAGCCCACATCCAAATCAACAAAAGAATGGCTTCACCAAAAAGACTGAGTGTTGTAATAAAAGCCAAAAGTGCTACAATAAAGTATTAGTTTAAGGGTGTGCATATTTATGCAACCAGGTTATTGTAAGTTTTTTTTATTTTTCCCCTTTAAAGATTTTAGTTTGTTTTTCCATTACGTTGCACAGGTCACATTAATGATGGAAAAAGGTTTGAAATGATTTATCTTGGTCTCGTTTTTTTTTTTTTACATCACAAAATCCTGGCATTTTAACAAGGGTGTGCAGACTTTATATCCACTGTATGCAGCATCTAGTGTTTCCAAATGTCATCCATGGCTGCTTTAATTAGTCATTTTAATCATGGGTAATTATGAGAGGCTCCTTGTTTTTTTTTCCCAATCAAGGGGTCCTTGGGGTCAAAAACTTTGAGAACCCATGATTTGGAGAATCACATGATTGAATTACCAGTCAGTCAGGTTTTATTAATTAAACAGATGTAAAAGACTATTTAGATTTAGGAATGAAGAGCATTACTCATTTGAAAACTGCATAAAACAAAGCAGGCATTTCAGTCACATTTCCTCACACATACAGGTAATCCAACTGTGGCAATGTTTACCTCATGCTTTTTACTGAGGTCCAGAGTCCAAAGTGCTAGGTCCAACTGAATCAAGTAATTTCTTTATAGCTTTCCCCTTCTTCAAGACTGTTGCACATTCTGCCTCAGTAATAACTCAGTCTTAATTACATGTGATCCTTTAAACTCTCCTGTCTTGTCCAAGCAGAAGTCAGGTCTGCTCTGAGGTCAGTCTGCTGTACGAAGGTAGCTTGGACGGCCCCTCCTCTTTTTCAGCGGTGTCTTGGTGGATGGGAGAGTTGAAGAGTTTGTCATCACCTCCTGCTTGAAAAACAGACAATAAGTACATTGCGGGACTACATATCAAAACATCATGAGTACAGGAACATGGAAAGCAACGCACCTCTCCATGTGCACACCATCTCGGTGTCCCCGGGGTCACACTGAGGAACAAGAGTCTCCTGCAACAAACACAGCATTTTCCCTTGAAGGCCTGTACTGACCAACTACCCCAGAGTCATGCAATAATTTTAAGGTAGGTTTCTGGGATCTTCAAAGGCTGCTGTGTTTTCCCTTACCAGTCCTGTTCTTGAGTCGTAGCAGCCACAGCAGGGCAGGCTACGGCAGCCCACGAACATGATCAGAGAGGACAGACACATGCTAATGATGCAGGCCAGCAGGATGGTGGCATTGGCCCCCTTCACCATGCGATGCAGCACAAACGTCTACAGAAAGACCAGCACCAAATGTTGGAGGAATAAAACAGATTACATCAAGATAACTAGTACTCGTCTGACTTGGAAATTCATCACATTAGTGTGATACAACAAACCTCTCATATCCTGATCCAAATATAGCACATTATGTGGAAATTCAGAAAAGCTGGGACATACAGTCATCCTCAAAATCTTTCATACCCCTTTCCATTTTTTGTGATTTTTTTTGTTTTTGTGATGAAATGAATGAGTTTCCTCAAGTTTGTTTGTGACTTCTATGTGATACACGAGTGAGGGAATAACAACAAATGATACTTGGAGAAATACTTTGAGTATTTTATTAGTGGATTTCCAAAACACACCATGTTCTAAATTATTCCTCCCCTAGGTTTACTCAGTCCAGTGTCTGTTCTTCATAGTAGTCAGTACAGTAGCCTTTGTTCTTGATAATGGTTCCTGTTAGTGTCCACAGGTTCTCTTCTGTCTCCTGTGGGATGTTGGTCCACTCTTCCTGGTCCAAAGCCTCCAGCTGGGTCCAGTTGGATGGTTTCCTACCCATCACTCTGGTCTTCAGCTCCTCTACAGATTCTCTATAGGGTTTAGGTCTGGACTTGGACTGGGTCCTGTCCTTGAACCACTGCTGCTCTACCTTGGTTGTATGTTTGAGGTCAGTATCCTGCTGGGGCGTCCAATCAGGACCAATCTGGAGTTTCTCAGCAGACGCTTTCACGTTGTCATCCAGGCTGTTGATATAATCCTCCTTTTTCATGATGGCCTGCATCTTGATGAGGTTCTCGGTGACACTAGCAGAAAACCAACCCCATAGTATGATGTTGCCACCTCCATGCTTGATGGTTGGACTGTGTTCTTCAGCTCATATACTTCTCCTTGCTTCCTCCAGATGCAGTCAACATCCATGTGGCCAAACAACTCAATCTCTGGTTCATCAAATCACAGGACTGAAGACCAAAAGCTTGGATCTTGGTTAAGAAGAGCTCTAGTAAAGGCCAGATGAACCTCCTGATGTTTCATCCTGAGTCATGGCACCTTCCTGAGTCTGCATCCATGAAGATGTCCTTTGTGCAATACTGGCTGGATGGTTGTTTGTGATACCTTCATACCTTTGTTACGGTGGTTCAACATAATGTGATGGTTCTAACCTATAATGCTAGGATGTTTCTCTGCTAGTGGCACTGGAAACCTCATGAAGTTACAAGGCATCATGAATTTAACAGAATTATATCAACATCCTGGATGACAACGTGACAGTGCTGAGAAACTCCAGATTGGTCCTGATTGGACGTCCCAGCAGGACACTGACCCCAAACATACAGTGGTTCAAGGACAGGACCCAGTCCAAGTCCAGACCTGAACCATATACAGAATCTGTGGAGGAGCTGAAGACCAGAGTGATGGGTAGGAGACCATCCAACTGGACCCAGCTGGAGGCTTTGGACCAGGAAGAGTGGACCACCATCCCACAGGAGACAGAAGAGAACCTGTGGACACTAACAGGAACCATTATCAAGAACAAAGGCTACTGTACTGACTATGAAGAACAGACACTGGACTGAGTAAACCTAGGGGAGGAATAATTTAGAACATGGTGTTTTTTGGAAATCCACTAATAAAATAGTCCTGAAATAAAGTATTTCTCCAAGTATCATTTGTTGTTATTCCCTCACTTGTGTATCACATAGAAGTCACAAACAAACTTGAGGAAACTCATTCATTTCATCACAAAAATAAAAAAATCACAAAAAATGGAAAGGGGTATGAAAGATTTTGAGGACATCTGTATATGCATTTTGAAAATATAAACAAGGTTAGATTTTAATGCCTGCAACATGTCCGAAGACAGCACATGTACAAATAACACTGTTGTGTCAGATTCCACAGTGACCATAGTGATAACAGGTGCTTGGACAAACAAGGACCATTCACCAAAGGTATATGCTCCAACCACACCAACAGATATTTTGTAAAATGATTATTTGCCTCTATGATCCCACTAAGAGTATTTACTAGTAGTATATATAGTAGTAATGTATATACAACAGAGAGGCGGCTTCCTCAAACTCCTACCAAATGAGGTAGAGAATTGAGTTGAGGCTTCTATGTATGACTTTATCTGATCTACTGGGTGTTTGGGTTAACCCTAACCCTAACCCTCCTAAGTATATAAGTGATGTTTAAGTTCCAGCAGAATGCACAAACTGTAATCTTTTAACAATGTATGATTAAAAGAATAACATCAAGGTACTTAATTTAATTATGCACAGTTACTTGTTCCATATATTAGCTTTGTTGTATATAATAAAGTTGTAATTTGGAAACTTACCTGTTTGTTTTCCTCAGATGAAATAGTCTGTGCTTTCGAGACTACAGTCTGATCTGTTACTCACTGGGAAATTTGATCTGTTACTTTTTTTTTGCCCCTAATGAAATTTTAATCATGATACATTTTTGCTACAACTATCTGGTGTTATAGAAACACATATTAGTTGACATATTTAATTGTATTTTATGTGAAGTTTTGTCAGGAACAGGGTATTTTAGCCATTTGTGCAAGTAAAAAACAACTGATGTTTTTTTTTTTTTAAATTTGTTACAAAGCTTATTTTGCCAATTGTTTTACCACAAATATATCAGTTAAACAAAATCATCATTCTTGTCATATCAAAGTACTTATAAATACCTATCAAAATATGTTTTAGTAAGTTAAAATAAGTTATTTTAGGTTATTTAGTTAGTAGACAGTACACCCATTTGAACAGCAAATTTTTTGATCCGTTACCGCTTGACCAGGCCCATGTGCAAACACATAGAGACACTAAGTGCTTTGTCCATTTGTAGCAGTCTGAAGTAATTTTTGCACTCTAGTATGTACACACATATACTATTTTGTAAAATGAAAGTTGTGAAGACAACATTTCTTTGGAAGTGGAGGGGAAAAATCCCTATTTGTAAAAATATCTGTACTAGTATGGACAGTGAATCAGTTTTCACGAGAATGAGTCATAACTCAATACGTGACTCAGAAAAAGACTTCTCTGAATTGTTCTCTCCACACTATAAAAAAAGTTTCCAAGGCAACCTGGTGAGTAGTTGCTGAGATGCTTTTAAAATGATAACACAGACTGAGAGCTACCACAATTAGTGGCTTCTCAAGTAGTTTGCAGTTATATATTTGAAAAACTAAAGATGGAAATCTGAACCAGCAGAGGCTGAAGGCTCTGACTTCAATCATGTCATGGTGGGCTGGTCTGGGCCAAATGACAGAGCCAGTTTTTGGTGTCAATCCATCTTGGGAAGACTGCTGTTATGGTTTACAACATGTGGAGTTACCACTTGAGGACTGTCATGGTGGTGGAAGACCTCTTCATCCTCCTCACCGTAGGTGAGCGTCAGACAGGAATAACCAGATACAAACACAGAGGCTGCACAGGACAGTCCTGCTGCCACCACCATCACACTGACCTGAGAACAAGCACAGAGAACAGTGACACCCGAGTGTGGCAAATTTCAATTTGACAAAGAATGAAAAGAAACACATTTGGAGAAAAGCATTTATATTAGAGGCCCACCACATTTTGAAAAGTTCACCACAGAGCCCGACAGATATGGGATTTTTGGGGCTGATGTCGATACGGATATTGGGGGCCAAAAGAAGCCAATAAATGTATTGGCCGATAACTGATATATGAACATTGATATACACAGGATATAATAATCTCATATTAGATAATTGTGGACATGTGGATTTAACAGTTGCATGTTTGTTTATCTCACAAAGATAATTTACACTACTTTAAAACGCTGTGTAATAGTCTTGTAATATGCTGCATTTCCACTATGTGGTAAAACCATGATTCAACTCGACTTGACCTTTATGTGTTTACATTATGAAAAAGGACCTGGAATCTGGTACCCAGAACTAGTTTTTTGGTATCACCTCCGCCGAGGTTCTAAGCGATACTAAAACATGACGTATAAACACTGCAGACCTCTGATTGGTCAGTCAGTTGTCTCTGTGACCTGCCAGTTTACAAAAAACAGATGCGGAAGTTGACAGTAAATATATCGGTAGGTTAACCTACATGATGACAGCCCAAAACTACACCATGGTCGGTCGAGGAGATTCAGTCTTTGGTGGCTGACGTAAAAATTCAGCATGAGCTTGATGAGACAACACGCAACAAGTGAGTTTATCAGCAACTCTGAGCAGATGACACGGAAGTAATGCACTGCATTGCTATGACGACCAGGTACTGTAAAGTCGGTAATATCCTGTAATGGAAACTGTCTCCAGGAATAGTACCTGGTACCAGAGTCAAGCTGAGTCGAGTTGAGTCGGTTTTACGTAGTGAAAACACAGCATTAGACTAGTATGTGACCCATGGGGAACCACGGTTTGTAGATGAGGTAGTTTTTATGCTGGGGAGAGCAGACTTTTGGGAAAAGATGTTACTCTATATTTTATAAGTAGTGACATAAAATTGTTTGGTAAATCATTCTGTAAATGTAAGCGACAATTAATATACAGTATTAATACCCCGGTGTGCCTGCAGAATAAAACTGTGAAGTACACAGGAAGTGCATGGACGGGAATGAGGAGTAAATCGTTTGTAAGAGGAGGGTGGATAGCAGTCTAGCAGTCCGTGATTTTTGGAACGGAGGAGTAGTGTGTACTGTGATTGTGTGGGGGGCAGG
>JAPQRP010000002.1:2318317-2328675 GCA_037367295.1 Apogon hyalosoma
CGCAATATCAATGAACGGGTCTATTTTCATACATAAGGCGCACCGGATTATAAGGTGCATTAAGCGAAACAAAACAGATGAGTCAAACTTTATTCAACTCATTCACAATAACTCTCTTAAGAGGTGCCATTTTGGGGTCCTTATACACACACCGTAATATTATGTTGAAGCACAGTACGTATTACTCCGCGAGGCTCCTGACTACAGTAACCGTAATGCTCCGACAATCCATCAAGCGGTACAGCTTCGTAGCTTACCAAAGTCGTATTAAAACATTTTGACTGATTTTTGAGCGCCGTGTACCACATAAAATCGGTTCAAGGTCAGTAAGCACAACCAGAATTAATACAAAAGGCGCACCGGATTATAAGGTGCACTGTCGATTTTTGAGAAAATGAAAGGATTTTAAGTGCGCCTTATAGTCCAAAACATACAGTATACTTAGACACTATTTTACTCGGAACATTAAAGTACCCAAGGCTGACCAAGGATTAATCCAAACATTTACATCATTAATTAAATTGGGGTCACCTAATAAAATCATATCAAAATGATCTAACAGTAGGCTGCGGTATGAAGGAGAGAGCACAAATTATGTGAAAGAGAAGTGGGAAAGAGAGGGGAGGTTGAGCATTTTATGAGAGGATTGGGAACAAATATTTCAGATACAATGGACCTCAACTGAATCAAATGTATGGCGTGAATTTTGCTGGAAAGATACTGAGATTTTTCATCACACCAGCTCAGAAAAGGTATTGGGGAACTGTGATGCATGCTGGAGATGTGGGAAGGGCGGGGCTAATCATTTTCATGCCTTTTGGGATTGCCAAGATATTTGCGAGTACTGGTCTGAGATCCACAAACATATTCGGAATGTGTTTTAATTTGTTTTTCCTTTATCATTTGAAACAATCTGTCTTGGTAATATTGCACCGGATGACTTTAACCATAAGGACACGAAACTGCTCTATATTTTATTGGCAACAAGCAAAAAAGCCATTACGAGGACATGGCTTAAACCTGAATCACCAACAAATGAAGACTGGATTAACACTGTTCAAGAGATCTACATCATGGCAAAACTTTCTTTTTCACTCAGATTACAGAAGGACACATTTTATAGAATATAGTCAGAATATGTCAAACCTGTGAGATTAGATTTTTTCTAAACACTGCTATTTGACTCAATATCTGTACACTTGTCTTTTTACCTATCTAAAAATTTAGGAAACGAGTGGCTACCCCATCCCCATTCAAGTTGTTTTTCTTTGGTTCACATTGTTAAAGTGTTAAAAACAGAAAATTCAAAAGTTTTGTAAATCTTTACATTGTATTGTAAACTGGATGTGCTTTTTCAATAAAAATGTTAATAAAAAAACAACTAGACAATCAGGATACTGAGGAGTTTCTGTAATGTGAAAACACCAGAGACCTATATTTTACCAATATTCATGATCATTTCTGTGTAGTCATGAATATCTTCAAACATTTTATTGAAAAACTGTTAAATATTGATTCTGTGCCCTTTATTCATCACGTCCCTGAGGAGTAAAGGCCTTGGAAATGCAGTCTGCTAATATAAAAAAAAAAGCCTCAGGTCAGGTCTGGTTTTATAGTTTTGTCCTTCATTCAGAAAACAAAGGTGAACACTAAATTAATTATATGCAGTTACCAGACCAACATTGATGGTTACCATCCCATCTGTGTAATTGCAACGTTCATTCACAGACGCCCACTTGTACTTTCACATGCTGTGTATGTTTGTGTAAGCTCAGTCTGACCCTCCTGTCAGTGTTCACTCACGGGTCATATTTGCAGTTGGGTGTGAATGAGTGGTTTGCCTTGTGACCCAGGGTAGCACAGTATTTCTCCGTCTGGTCAAACGGCTGAGGCACGTCGATCACTGTATCCTCATCCAGTGAGATGGTGTTTCCGTTCAGTGTCCAGTCTCTGCTGTCCACCTGAAATGTTAGCCAAGTGGTTTAAATCCAAAGCAGTGATTAAACATGAACTAAAAAGCTGTAGGCGCTGTATGTGCCGTACCTCTGAATGTGTGATGCGAACTCCGTTATAGAAGGCCATCACAGTGTTTGTGTTAGCATCTGCCTTGGCGAAGAGCCCCTGTCCTGCCCCTTTGATCAGAGAGTCTGCCACCAACACCCTGACAACAATGAGAAAAAAGCTAAGAAATGCCCTAGACATGACAAATGTACTGTAGAAATATGACCTCTTACATTTGGCTCTCATAGGGATCAGGGAGAAGAGTGTGGGTGGCAATGCAGCTGGATGTGGACTTATCATATGTGTACATGGCACCTAAAAAACAAAGAATGCTCCGTTACCGTTTCCATAAGTTTGTTGCTCCCTAAAAATACAAGCAGAGCCACATGTACCCAACAAAGTGATCTACCTCAGATCGATAACTAAAGTCACATGACCAGTGGAAAAAGGTGACGTATAGCTCTGTGGTTGTGTTGGAAATACCCTGTCTTTGGTTACCAGTCCATGAATAGTAAGCACTCAACTGTTACTGAAAACAGTTAACACCAAAATCAAATAAAGGAAAACAGAAGGCAAAATGGGTAGCACATGAGGTCTGATTTCAAACAATGCTTATTGTTATTACAGTAAGAGCAATGCAAGTTATACATTAACTAAATGCTGACATGTTTTTAAGTGGAGCATGTGGTTGTGTTGAACTATGGACGGATAGAATTCCTGGTAATAGCCTATGGGCGGGCAGGGGTATAATACATACAGCGAGGAGATACTGTATATGCTGTATGAGTGGATTTTCTAAAAACATTTCTTATGTATATTATGTAAATACACTTGAAAGGACCAATCATGACTTTTACAACCAAGAGATTTTAGGTATTTCAGATGGCTTCTTTGTATACATTTCTCTGGAGGCTCTTCTCACCACCTTCACTCTCAGTTGTGACCTGTAAATCAATGTTGGTGTGCCATCTTGAGTAGGCTGCATGGAGGAGCAATGTGTACACCTATGTGTCTCATTCATAACTTTTTAGTGGGTGATCACACCCATGACGTGTAACAGAGGTGTGACACGTCTGGATTATACAAACTACAGCAGAAGCAGGACCTTAAAAGTGAAAGTTGTCTTCGGTCTGAAGCTGTAGTAGTTAATCAAATCAAATATGGGATCAAACTTGTGCGTGTTAGGTTGCCATTGTTAGTGATGATGGATCCAAAATAGGTAAAAGATGTTACATACTCCACTTCCTCCTCATCTATATGCAGTGGAAGAGGAGTTTTGCTTCCAAATGTGCTTGTTTTGTTTTGCACAAGCTGATCTTAAGGCCTAGTTTGTTGGCTTCCTCCTGGTAGATTTTTAGGGTTTCTACCAGTTGTTCAAGCGTTAGGTAGAATGGTGCAGTGTCGTTCCTGGTCTGTTAGGAGGTAGCTACCTAATTACACTCCAGGGACCTAGGCACCGACCCTGTCCATCAGACGGTCAATGAGTGGTCTTGAGCAGCCGTGCAGCCCTGTCACTCCACTGTTGATGGAGAACCATGTGGAGTGCTTGTTGTAAAAATGTACGCAGGTTTCAGCATCACGTTATAGTATTAGAAAGAGCTGATCTTTCTTTGGGCTCCAAGGATGATGAGGATTTCCCTTATGCCATGTTGTGTAGGTAATTAAAAGTTAATCATACATTGACATCACCACCTATCTAACAGAACATAAAATACAGCAGTGTGTCTTTTGTTTTTAATTCATTCTGTAAACAGCATTACTGTTATTTAAAAAAAACAAAACACACACATATACACACATATATATATATATATATATATATATATATACACACACACATACACACTTTATTTTATTTTTATATATACTACAACTCCTTTATTAGACCAAGAGGACTTTGGCAAGGTCCTTTTTAAAGCAGATGAGTTAAAGGAATACACAACTCCTCCTGCAGTACCGTACTGAGCCATGGTTCCCAATATGTGGTCCAGGCCCCTTTCAAGAAGTCACCCACTAAATTTAATGTTGAAGTAGCGAAACACTGTTCAATGGATTTATTTATTTTTGGAGCTCAAATGTCAAAAGGATCATCAGTGCACCCTCCATAAATTAATGTGAGTTTTTAGACTGCTGACACATATTGGACACTTCAATTATATGCTTTTGAAAACTTACTTTACTACTTAAAGCAGTGTATGACTTTCATAACTAATTTTTCTTCAAATCTGTCAAACCCAAGTGATAGTCTAATTATCACTAGTTCATTAGTCTTTCCATGCTTACGCAACTATGCACCTTTGAGAATGTTTTAAAAACCAAATATTGAAGTGTGTTTTAAGGACCTTTTTTGCACAGAAATATCAAGGTAAGTGTGTGTGGTGCTGTACAGAGGTAGGATTTATGTAGAAATTAGATTATTTGACCACAATAGGTTTAACTATACTAAAATAAGCAAAAGCATTCCTAATATAAAAAATAGGACCAATGGCCCTGAAGCTCAGCGGCATGTTCTATCAAGAATCAATAACAACTTGAATTTGCAAGGTTGTCAGGTTCTGCAGTTATGTTAGAGTCTTGTGGTGTTGATGCAGGAGATCAACCTCCCAGAAGAAGTGGGTGGTGCTTTAACTTGAGGATCACTCAACAAATTAACTGTGTGAAATCAACAGGACCCCAATCCTACTCAAGTGGAAGGATTAGTGAGAGACAGGTATAGTATACTGTATATACTGACTGCTATTGAAATATGGAAGGTTGCATTACTTGAAAACTTACTGTTAACTGCTGTAACTATAAAGAGTAAATCAACAACAGGTAAGGTCATATGACTTACTTATTTGTGTGATTGTTATTGGTATTATCATTAGTAGTAGTAGTAATAATAATAATTATTAACGATGACGGGGATGATGATGGTGATGATGATGACATTATGTACACTACCAAGACAAACACTTTGATGAAATGGTAAGCTATTAAAATATATTTCAGATATACAATATTACATCTGTAGTACTGGGTTGATGTTCAGTTCAGGCAGAATGCATTTGTTTGTGAACTATCAAGTCCAGACACTTGGACACAGTTAGTTGAACAGTGCATGTTCAGAGAAGATGGTTGAAATTTAGACATTGGTGAACTTGAGTTTGACCCCTCATGGTCACTCAAGGTAAAAGGTCATAGGCCCAGATGAAAGTCCTTATATGACTTCCTATCAGTAACCATATTGATATCTCTAACATTTCTATTTTATGAATCATCAAAATATGGCCAATTAAAAGTGAAGGCAAATTTTTAATAATTCAAAAATCAGAATTTCGCAAAACTGTGAACAAACTCTGTAGAAATTGTCCCAAGGAAGCTACATGTAAAATTTGAAATGAATCTGACTTGTAGTTGCGTCAGAGAAGACGTTTGAAGAAATTTATTAAGAAGATGACGATGAACACAGCACCTCTACTGTAGCTCATGCCCTATTGGCCGGTGAGATAAAAATGCAGGTGCAGTGGTAGGTTTAAAAATGTTTAACTTATGTTGACTTTGATACAGAAGAGCCTGACTCACATTAAAGGTGGGGTCCAAGATGTTTTCCTGGAGCATTTTTTACTCTATTGCTTAAAATCCCCTTCACTCCCCGATTACGACCAATTAATTAAATGCTCTAACACAAACATAAAAATATTTAGTCCCCTGCGGAATGGACAGGACTGAAAAAACACCATCCAATCATTTTGAGCGCCCACTCGAAATGATTGAACGGTGATATGTCCATCAAACTCAAATGCCATTTGTCCCTCCAGCCTCTGCGCATACCCCTCTTCGTGCACGAATCATGTGTTCTCAGACGCTTGGAGCTAGTGCTGGAAATGAAGCCAAAGCTTGGCTAGTTATATTAGCAATATTAGGATGTAAAGTTCACCGTAAAACTGTTTTGTCACAAACATAAATCACTAGGAAATGTAACATTAATCAGATAGGTCTGAACTGGGGCTGTTCTGTAAGAGCGGGGGTGTTGGAGGAGACTGAATGAGGTATGCATGGATCTGAGCTGGAGCTGGGGCAAGGCAAATTGTTGCTGTGCAGCGCTCGTGAACCCTCGTGAACAACCACTGCACATGCCAGTATTCTGGAGGCTTCAGGGGGATGTCTGAAGAAAGGGGTTTGGACTTTTGAATTGTGTATTTTCAAAATGTAGCTTGGTCGAACTGTTTTTGTAAGATCTCATATCCCACCTTTAACAAATAAAACTTAAAATAGTCCAATGAAACTGACCAAATGAAAGAATCAATTACAGTACATCTATAAAATTGTATTGAAGACATTTTAAAGACATCCTAATTCTGCCCTCACTACTTACTGTTAGGGGTGGTTTCAAAACGTGGTCTTCCATTCACGTTGGAGACCAGTTTGGCAAGCCGAGCTTCGATGAGCTCTCCATCCACAAACGTTCCATAGAGCGCTGTGTGGCTGTCAGGATAGATGTACGCCACAGACTGCCCTGTCATCTCGCCCTCTTCGTTGACCTCCCCAAACACACAGCCTCCATCCTAGATGCAGCACAGTACACACCAACATGCACAACACACAGACTATGACCATTCAGGACCTTTGCACGTCAAAAAGAAAAACCTTTAACTTCACTGCATTTAACCATTTAATTAATAGTAGTTTTTCAAATAAAGACTTTGACAAAGATTGTACGATGAACTTAAGAATTACAGTATAATGCTTTGTTAGAAATACATTTCTATAAGGAAGTAGAATTACCAAGTAGTCCAAGGGTTCATGGAGTAAGCATAGTTGACATACTTATAAAAACATTTTTAGAGTCAACTAATTTCAATTTGTGGCGGGGTGGGAAGAGATTCATGTTTCCCTTCAGAAAGATGCAGAATTAGTGTACGTATATGGAACTGTTTCTAACTGAATGCTGCATATGTTAAGTAAAATCTGAAAAAGTGTTGGTCAGTTTTTTGTTGCATTTATTACCCCGCCCCCTGAAGGGGAAGCAAGGGGTATTGTTTGTGGTTTGGTTTGTTTCTTTGTTCCTTTGATTGTTAACACTTTAACAACAAAACTATAAGTTGAATTCACACCAAATTGGGTTTACAGATTGCCAGTGACCCAGAATAGATGTGATTACATTTTGGGAAAAGTACATCAAACTTCAAATTTATTATGAATTTAAAAATTTTTTTTCCCCCATTTACTTATAATGGCCAAAACTTGTCTATGCAGCACATGCATAGATATGATATCAGCTGGATCAATGCCAAAATAAGCTACAATACGTGCTTTGTTTGTTGTGCCTTGCATCACTTATTATTTTGTTTGGGTGAAGGGCACTCATTGACAATGACATAATAATTAACAGACTTATGACACTTACACTTGAATGCTAAAAAATGTGTAAAATTACCAAGTTGGTATTCATGTAAAGGAGACCCAGAATAGATGATGCCAACTCCCAAACCTGGGCTGCAAGAAAAAAATAATGTCATTCTTTTCTCGCAGCCCTGGGACCAAAATGAAATTTCTCTGTTCTTACAGAGTGTGTAGCAGGTTTTCAACTCTATAATGAATTCCTGCACTGACTCATCACCATCTAGTGTCTAAAGAAATGCTAACTACAATTCTAAAACTAAACGAGCAGAATTTTTACCATAGTAGCCTCTAATCAACCACTGACAGCCAAGCAGCAAAACAGCCAATCACAGTGATTCAGTCATAAAAAGTAATTTGTCAGAAACACAGCCAGTGTGACTCACAGGGTAGTAGACCCAGCATTCCCCACAGCGGTTGTTGTCCTTATACTGCCCCTTGAACATCAGCCGGCCCTCTCCATCAAACTCCTGTGCAGGTCCGGTGAGTTCACCCTCCACATATGTCCCATGGAGGACGCCTCCATCTTCATACGTGTACACCCCCTGACCCTGCAGAGCATCATCTACATAAAAACCCTCCAGGGTACTGTGGAAGGTATGCAGAGAGCAGAGCTGCAGTTATTTTATTTATTTTATTTTACCTTTAAAAAATGCTGTTTTTCCAAAGTCTGTCAGCACTTGGGAAACAATCAAAAGCAACCACTTGGAGGAACGTAGATGGAAACTACTAGAGTTAACAGAAAGAAGATTACTGAGGTATTCTAGGAGTTTACCCAGCAGAGCTTTATAGATGAACATAAACCAGTGTTTTTGTCTATGAATGGTTAATGATGTCCAGCCCACTAAATCATACAGAGTGCAGTGGTGAGTGAGAAATTGTGCATTTGAAATGAAACGTAAAGAAGCATGATCTACTGGATCAAGGCTCCTTAGAGTGGAGGTAGCTGCATGTCTGTACAGTTTATCACCATAATCAATCACTGACTGAAAAATAAGTTACACTTATCAGTCTATTAAGACTATTCACATTGTATATTCAGAGAGCATGTAAACACAACACTAATGAATCATGCCCTTCTTTAAATACGTACTGAGCTACATGTTTCAAAATACTAATACTCCATTTGAGTCTGAGATGAACTGCTTGTGAAATTATTAGGAAAATAAAAGACACGTTTTTTCTTCAAATAACAACATTTATATATCCAGACTTGGTGGTGTGCATATTAGTAAGTCCAATGGTATTTTTCTGATAATATTTACCTTCCATCAAAGAAGAAGAACTTGCCCTTGCCATTCTTCTCTCCATGAGTGAAGTGTCCTTCAAAGCGATCACTGGAAGAATAGGTCACTGTACAGAAGCCGTGTGGCTGGCCATCATCATCCAGAGGACCTAAATACACACAAACATGAGGCTAAACTTTTACAGTGCAACTGCATTTTTTACATTTTCTGGTGTGACAGCCTTATTCTAAAATAAATTATTTTTTAACCTCAAGACAGAATACCTCATAATGACAAAGTGAAAAAGTTTGTTTGAAACTATGGCAAATGTATTAAAATAAAAAACAAGTGGTACAAGGCACAACAAACCCCACCCCTCACACGTATTTCGCCCATTATAAGTAAATGGGAAGATTTTAAAAATTCATAAAAAATTTGAACTTTGATCTACCTTTCCCAAAATGTAACAAGATCTATTTGGAGTCACTGGCAATCTATAAACCCAGTTTGGTATGAATTGAACCAATAATTTTGCTGCTAAAATGTTAAACAAAACAAACCAAAAACAATACCCTTAGCCTCCCCTTCGGGGGTGGGGGGGTAAAAATATAATATTTTATCAGTATTCACAGCATTTTCTTAGTACATTGTTGATGCACCTTTGGCAGCAATTACAGCCTCATTCTTCTATGCAGAACTTCTCAAACTCTTTCAGGTTGGATGGGGAGCATTGATGCACAGCCATTTTCAGATCTCTCCAGATATATTCAGTTGTTCAGAAAGTTGAATTTTCACCCCAGTCTAAGGTCCAGAGTGCTCAGGAGGAGGATATCATCAAGGATGTCTCTGTACATTGCTGCATTCATCCTTACCTTGATCCTGATAAGTCTCCCAGTTCCTGCTGCCGAATAACATCCCACAGCACAATGCTGACACCGCCATGCTTCACTGTAGGGATGGTATTGGGCAAGTAATGAGGAAATCCTGATTTCCTCCACACACGATGAAGGATTCAAGCCAATGAGTTCATTTTTGTTTCATCAGACCAGAGAATTTTGTTTCTCATGGTCTGAAAGTCCTTTAGGTGCCTTTTGGCAAAGTGCAGGCTGGCTGTCATGGGCCTTTTACTGAGGAGTGGCTTCGGTTTGGCCACCCTACCATATAGGCCTAATTGGTGGAGTGCTGCACAAATTGTTGTCCTTCTGGAAGGTTCTCCCCTCTCCACACAGTGCTGTGGAGCTCTGTCTAAGTCAGCATTGGGTTCTTGGTCACTTCCTTGACTACAGCGATTGCTCAGATTGGCTGGGTGTCCAGCTCTAGGAAGAGTCCTAGTGGTTCCAAACTTCTTCCATTTACAGATGATGGAGGCCACTGTGCTCACTGAAACCTTTAATGTTGCAGATTTTTTTTTCCTGTACCATTCCCCAGATCTGAGCCTCCTGTCTCAGAGGTCTAAAGACACTTCCTTGGACTTCATGACTTGGTTTCTGCTCTGACATGTATTGTCAACTATTGGACCTTACAGGTGTGTGCATTTCCAAATCATGTCCAATCAACTGAATTTACCACAGGTGAACTCCAGTCAACTTGTGGAAACATCTGAAGCATGAGTGGAAACAGGATGTGCCTGAGCTGAATTCTGAATGTCATGGCAAACACTGGGAATACTTATGTAAATACACTGCTCAAAAAAATTAGAGGAACACTTTTTAATCAGAGTATAGCAACCTATCAGTCAAACTTCTGGGA
>JAPQRP010000002.1:2328775-2347771 GCA_037367295.1 Apogon hyalosoma
ACAACAAGCTATATTTAGTTGGAGCATTAGTTTCAATCAAAAGAGTCCTTGGGGACAATTTTATTTAGTTTCGCTGTTTAACTCAACTGTATCACATACATGTATATAAACTGTGTGGAAGCGTGCAGTCATGTGGATCGGTCAACCAGTCAGCGCTTGGCTGACCTTCTGTCTCTATCCGCTTGTGCTCAAAAAATTTTATTCCTTCAGTGGGACAACATATTATAGATATGCATCCATGTGTTGTCTAAATCCCTGGCCTAAATACTGTATAGTCTTACTACTGTCAGTATGTCAGCCGCATTGCATTGGGTGTTTGACATTCTGTGTTCTGTTACCTGCAGGGGTGCAGGTAGGAGCTTAGCGTACTTCTTGTGGTGGCGATGTGGTTGGCCCTTTCATATTGACCCTTTGCACGTGACATCACGCTCTGTTCGCGCCTCAAACGAGTGCCATGACTAACTAACATTAGCTGTATCTTAGCTTTGCCATTATGAGATACATTCCTCTGCCGTGAGTGCAGCACCACAACTCAATAACCTAAACTGAGATGAAGAACTGGTAAACATCCAGACTTTTGTCTGCCTTTAGATCATCACCTGTGTATGGGGACACTCCATTTATAACAGAATGGTACAGATCATGTGCATTAAACTCTGGTAGACTGGATGATTTTGCTAGATCCGTAAACACATCGAGAGGGAGAAGGTATAGGTCAGTAGCTAGCCCTGCTATTGCTAGCTTCTCCAAATAGCATTCTTTGTGCCATCCGGTAAAGTGAGTCACTTCACAGGGCAACTCCAAAACATTATTTTCAATGCTGGTAGCCATCACTTAAATAATCTGTGGCTCGTTAGTTTGTTTGCTGTGTTAGTTTACTGTCCAGACTTCTGGCAAGATGGCGGGTTGAGCATTCGTATTTCCCGGAACTCATTTAATTTATTCCCAAAGTTTAGTTTGAAGTTGTTGAAAGTCCACTCTTTAAGTGACGAAATGGATGCACAAAGGTTTATTAAACCGGCCAAATTTTAAAAACGGACCCCAAGAAAAAAGATAAGTCGCCAAAAGTTGGAGGCAAAGAAGACAACACTAATGTAATGGAGCATGACTATGCTATGGACACCGCTCTGCTAAACAAGAGGGACCACAGTGAGGACTCGGTACTGTCTACACCAGTGAAGAATCCCAGAGGGAAAAAGCCCAAACCAGCAAATGATGGTGAGAGTGGTGAAGTTCCTAACAACACCATATTAGAGGCAATACTAGGCCTCAAAAAATTAATAGATGTACAGCTAACTGATTAGAAGGAGCAGATAAAACAAAATAGCATCATGGTTGGTAATTTAGCGAAGGCAGTCCAGTTCAATGAGGAGGAGATGAGAGAATGCTAAAAGAAAGTTGAAGACCTGAAGGCACAAAACGACCAGCTTTGCAAAGATAACCGCAAACTCAGAAAGAGTGAGAGAACAAAAGAGATACAGGATGAGGTGGTGTCTGCGGTCTGGAAGAGAAAGGAGATGAGAACATCCGAGTGCAAGTCACTGATATCCTCCGGAAAATGGCCCCAGATCCCGAGTTGAAGGTGGAGGAAGCAATTGACATTGTCCACAGAGTGGGGAGAAAGATGGACAGTAAGGTCAGACATGTCATCATTCTGTTTGCAAAGAGATGGGTGAAAAATGAGATCTGGCATCGGACCAAGAACTCGCAGGTATGCAAAGATAAAGGCATCCGGTTTGCTGAATGCTGCCACGGGAGGACTGGGAGGAGAGAAGGTGTTTGTGGCCGCAAATTGAACAAGTGAGGCGAGCTGGAAAACTGGCTTTCTTTCAGGGTCCTCACGGGTTCACTGAAGGACACAGGATTGAAGATGACAGATGGAATGATTTGATATAACTGTGATACAGCGGAAACTATTATAAAGGGACGGTAAAACTCTACAGAGGTTTAAGTTCATTCACAGGAGGAGTACATAAGTGTGACTTGTAGTTCACTTTTTCTGTTTTAGTGTTCATGGAAAATGTTAACATTTCTTTGGTTCATTGAATGTTAGGGGCCTGAAGGACATTGTGAAAAGGAAAGCACTTTTTTATTTTGTAAAAGGCAAAGATCTCAGTGTTTATTTTTACAAGAGACTCATTCTGCTGATGTGGACGCAACTTTTTGGACTAATCAATGGGGGGAACGAATCCTGTTCAGTCACAGTTCTAACCGATCGGGAGGCGTGGCAATATGTTTCAGTAAATGCGCTGGAGATATTATAACTCATAGAGGTGATGGAAATGGTCACTGGCTGATGGTGGTATTGAAAGTCTTTTTCTTATTATAACAAATATTTATGGGTATAATAATGGACAAAATAAGAAACTGTTGGAAAATATAAAAAATGTGATGTCAGATCTTAAAAAACTGTACCCCACTACCTGTGTTTTAGTAGGGGGTGACTGGAACATGACTCCAGATGAATGGTTGGATAGGATGCCTCCAAGATTAGGTAAACCACAATGTAATGACACTGTTAAAAGTTTTATGACAAATAATAATTTAACTGATGTATGGAGATGGTTAAACCCAGATGTCAAAAGTTATTCATGGTTTAAGCCCAATGGAGGTAACAAGTCCAGAACTGATTATTGGTTGGTGAGTGATGACATTTTGAGATATGCCTCACATACTAATATCTCTAAAGCACCTTCATCTGATCACTGTTCCATAGATTTAGTTTTAGAACCCACAATGAAGGAAGTTAGGAATAAAGGGTATTGGAAATTTAACGCCAGATTGCTACAAAATAAAGAATACTGCAATAAGATTAGAGAATTAATAAAGGAAAATGAAAATAATGAATCAGTTGCAAATAACATGGGTAAATGGAAATTTACTAAATTTAAGATTAGATAGTTTACTATAAAATTTTGCAAAGAACTCAACAGGACAAAAGAGAAATTAAAGTAATATACTTTGGGAAATAAGTATGTGCTGTAGTAAACCAGACTTAAACTCTCAAGAGAAGAATAAATTAATGGAGTTACAAGTCAAATTAGATGATTTTGAAAGAGCTCAAGGTGCCTTCATAAGATCAAAGGTGAAATGGATTGAAGCAGGTGAAAAAAACTCTTTATACTTTCGCAATTTGGAAAAAAGCAGACAGCAGAGAAACTGTATTACAAGTCTAATGATTAATGGTACAGAAAGTAAATATTTTAGAAGCATAGAAAAAGAGGTTTTTTTCATTTTATTCTGAATTGTATTCTTCCAGTTATTCTTAAGTAGATACTGACATCCTGTTTGATAAGATTAGGAACGCTATCTCTTGTGTTGATGACTCCTTTAAAAATCTGTGTGACTTGGACTTTAAAATCGAGGAATTGGATGCAGTTATTTTTAAAATGGCTTTAAACAAATCCCCTGGGACAGATAGGCTCAACAATTTTTTTTTCAATTCTCCTGGGAGGATGTAAGAGAGCTACTATTTACAGCTTTAAAGGAATGTATAGAGAAAAAAGAACTGATGTCAGCCATGAAACAAGGATTAATCACCCTGACTTGCTCAACCCAATGCAAAAAGAATGTGATGATGTATGATTTTTCTGAGCCTTGTATGATTGTAACAAATTTTCAAAAATAAAAAAAAGGTTATGTTTGAGGAGGAGATTAAAAAAATAAATAAAAAGTTTGCTGTCCACCATGGCACTGCACCCCTAGTCACATGATAAATGTGATGTTGGTGAAGAGGGTCAATATGGTTATCATGTTCCAGATCTCATCTACACATGTGCATTGCATATCTGTCAGAATCTGTCAGAATGGATTTCAGCAAATCGTGTTTTGCATGTAAATAATAATGATAATAATAATAATAATATTACACTTTATTTGTATAGCACCTTTCATACAAAAATTGTAGCCCAAAGTGCTTCACATCAGTTAAAATTTACAAGAGAGAATGAAATTTTCATAAAAAGGTTTAAGACAGGGGTGAAATAGGAAATAAATTAATATTTGATTACACATAAAATTATATAAAAGTACACAAAATAAAATGAAATTTTCATAAAATTGCATAAGACAGGGGTGAAATAAGTGATGCAATAATAAATGATTAGACATAAAATTATAAATTTCAATAAAATGGAATAAAAATAGTGGACATTCATGGTTATGGTTTGTAACCCCATTTTTATCTCCTTCAAAAGGCTAATGAAAATAAGAACGTTTTTAATTTGATTTTAAATATATTCAGCGAGCAGGGTTCACTAATGTCCTTCGGAATTGTATTCCATAACTTTGGTGCATAGTTAGCAAAGGCTGCTTCCCCAATTTTCTTTGTTATATTTCTGGGAGTCGCTAGTAACCCTGTGTTGGATGACCTTAGTGTTCTAATTTGAATGTAATTGATCAGTTTGTTTACAGTGTATCTAGGTCCTGTTCCATGTAGAGCTTTGTAAGTGAGGAGTAGTATCTTCAAATTGATTTTGTAGGTTACCGGTAGCCAGTGCAGGGAAGCCAACACTGGAGTGATGTGCTCTCTCCTCTTGGTTTTAGTTAGTAACCTAGCTGCAGAGTTCTGAATCAGCTGAAGTCTCTCTGTGGTGCTTTTCAGAGGCCTGTAAAGAGTGCAGTACAGTAGTCAAGTCTACTTGAGATAAAAGCACGTACAAATTTTTCAGCATCCTTTCGGTTTATAACCGGTATTACTTTGGCTATGTTTCTAAGGTGGAAGAATGACGTTTTAGTGACTTTCTTTATGTGGGACTTAAAGTTTAAGTCTGAGTCTATAATAACTCCAAGACTTGTCACTTCTGGTTTGATCCAGGTGGCGAGTTTGCCCATCCTATTTATTAGCATCTCTCTGTTTGCTACCGGGCCAACCAGTAGGATTTCCGTTTTGTCTTCATTTAATTTCAGAAAGTTCCTGCCGATCTATTGGTTTATTGCTGTAAGGCAGTTTGTAATGGAGTGGATGGCTGTTACGTCATTGGGTTCTGTGGAGATGTATATTTGTGTGTCGCCCACATAGCTGTGGAAGCTAACATTATGCTGCCTGATAATATCTCCAAATGGTAATGTATATAAGGCGAACAGTAGTGGACCCAGGCAGCTCCCTTGTGGAACACCATAGCATGCATCATGTTTGTCCGACACATGATCTCCAAGCCTGACATAGTACTGTCTCCCCTTAATATATGTTTTGAACCACTGTAATACACTGTCTGAGAGGACAACTAGCTTTTCCAGCTGATTAATCAGGATATCATGATCAATTGTGTCAAACGCGGCACTTAGGTCAAGGAGGACCAGGATTGAGACCTTACTGGCATCAGAGTTAAGTCTGAGGTCACTAATTATTTTGGTGAGGGCGGTTTCAGTGCTATGGCATGGCCTGAAGCCTGATTGGAATTCATCTAAGATGTTATTCTCTTTGAGAAAGAGATTTATTTGAGCAGAGATGGTTTTTTCAAGGACTTTGCCTATGAAGGGGAGATTAGATATAGGTCGAAAATGGGTCATATTACTGTCAAGGTTTGGTTTCTTTAGTAAGGGTTTTATAACCGCTGTTTTGAAGGCATCTGGGAAGATACCAGTTAGAAGAGATGTGTTTATGATCTCTAGTAACTGATCTGAGACACTGGCTAATATTCTCTTAAAAAATGCAGCAGGTATTGGGTCAACACATGACGTTGAGGAGTTAAATTCCATGACACTTCGATAGAGTTCTGTTGATGTAATGCAAGTGAATTTTCCCATGGTCACAGCACAGGGATTGTAGCCAGTATCTGTAAATGTAGTCGAATTAATGCTGGATCTGATTGAAGTTATTTTGTCCTTGAAGAACACTGTGAGCTCCTCACATTTTGATGCAGAGGGCTGTAGGGGAGTGGGGGTAGTGTTGAGCAGCTTGTCAATAGTGGAGAATAATACTTTAGAATTTCCGGCGTTCTCTGTGATAAATAGAGAGAAACGCGAAAACGGAGATTCTCAGACGGACGAAGGAAATACTCCACTAAGTTCACTTGTGATGATCTGTTTAGAGGAAACGGATCAAGCTGATAAGTGACGTTACAACGATTAAATGAGAAAATAAGAAAGTTTGGTGTTAGTGAATCTTAGCATCTTAGCTAGTAACGTTTCGTTCAGCATTTTGTTTGGTTATTAGTACTCAATCGTCCCACTACACTGCCATCTACAAGCCTGGCATACTCTTGACAGTATAGAAATATGGGGCCATATAAAAGCAGTTTTTCCAAAATGATCACGTCTGCACAGCCATGTACATTTTGTTATGTTGTAAAAGAACATTATTTTCCACATATTTTGTTGTGTAACAATTTCATTTCATTTATTCTTACTTATTTATTTTCTATATTTTTTTATGTACATGTTGATATTGTGCTGCTTTCCATCAATAAAAAGTGCCTATGTGGCAGCTGGCACCTGTGAATTTGACCTAGAACTGTCTTTTTGGTATTACTTTATGGAAAAATAATATATCGAGATATATATCATGTATCGTCATTCTGCAAAAAAAATTGAGATATAATTTTTGGTTCAGATCGCCCAGCCCTAAGCACAGGATTGGTGAAACGGGTCATTTAGCATTAATTAACAAATATTCCAAAACATCTAATATGCATGGCTTCCTTTAATAGAAGAACTATGTTTGTAATTAATACATTTAAATTTCGTTTAGCCCAGTTGGTAAAGAAATACACAATATACTTGCAAATGGATTGTTGGCAAAAACTTGATTACTAAGCAAAGATTGTATTAAGACAAGCTAAACACTTACCCTCTCTGTGGAATATATACGATTTCTGGCTTACTCTGAGTACATTTTAATGAACTTAAAGTAAATGACCGGTTTCACCAATCCTGTGCCGCAGTTACAGATGCTGATTGAATCAGGAAAGCCCAGGGAATTCCCTGACTGACAACTGCCCCTGCTTGACTTACGCTGAATGCTTTTATGACAGGCTATATAATTGCTTAGTTCAAAATATTTCAATTAATAAAAGTTATAATGTGAAAGAATACAATGAATCTGCACTTGTCGCTACTGTTTGTGTGAATATAATCCACCCTGTTAGTTTCTTCCGCTTCCTTCTAGCTGCCATTCTGACATATTCTGAGAGACATGCAATGCACAGGCGTAGATGAGACAGATTCTGACAGATTACAATGTGCATCATGTGTAGATGAGATCTGGAACATCATGACCGTATATGAAAGGGCCAACCGCGATAGTTTGTAATGCATTTTGCATGTTTCTGAAATGACACCATGGCTGCAGTGACGTGCGGTGAGGTTCATGGCTGGTGAGGCACAAACTTTTTCAGAGTCAGATCTGCAAATATGTATGAACCCAAAAAAGTATTGCTACAGCTGGCTCATGAGCCAATCATAATGATGGACCTTGGACCACAGTTAACTGATAAACTGAGGTTTATTGAAACAAAAGAAAACTGAATCAAACCAAAACGAAGGCCAAATGCGTAGATACGACCGCCGTGTGCTGCTCAAGCTGGTGGCCTGTATAATTGGAACTGATAGATTGAAACAAAGGGCTTGTATATATAGTCTGTGCCATTAAGCTGGCACAGGTGAACTGGCAGGAGCCCAACAGGAATCTTTCAAAACAAAGCTGGATATGACAGTATCTTATTCACCATTTGATTGGCCACAGTTAACAGGTTATGTTTCATATCTCATATCAGCATTCTTTACACATACATATGCGATGCATATTTCATTTAAGGTCAAAATTAAATTTTCACATTATGTTGCATATGTAGTCTTCCATTTTGAGATTAAGGTAGGACCACAAGGAAAAATAAATCAACAAATTGCTGCAATCGACTTATAGCTTGCCCAGGTGCAAGAACCTGTGGGTTCAGGAGTGCCCTCTGCCATGAGGCAGTATAACTGGCTACCTCACAGAGTGCCATTTTTTGGCAGTTCTACGGCCCAATCCCAATTCACCCCTTAGCCCTCCCCCTTACCCTCCCCCTAGGCCCTTGGCACTACCCCTTGAAATGGAGCTGCAAGGGGTAGGGGTTGAAACATTCCCCTATGAAATGGGACAACCCTTTGTGACCTGTTACATCATCAGTGGTCTCTGTGACCTGCCTTTTTACAAAAAACAGATGTGGAAGTTGACAGTAAATATAGTGGTAGGTTAATTCCCATGATGGCAGCCCAAAACTACAAAGTGGTCAGTTGAGGAGATTCAGTCCTTGGTGGCCGACGTAAAAATTCAGACAAGACAACACACAACGACAGCGTTTATCAGCAACTCTGAGCAGATGAGACGGAAGTAACGCACCACAGCACTATGACGTCCAGGTACTCTAAAGCTGGTAGAATCCTGTAATGGAAACAGTCTCCAGGAATAGTACCTGGTACCTGAGTTGAGTCGAGCCGAACCAAGTCGAGCTGGTTCCATGTAGTGGAAATGCAGCAATAGATGCTGCTATTAACAGATGTGAAAACTTTGTTTCCAAAAGTATTCATATGCACACACCAGTAACTAAGAATCGCTGTTCCATGGGCCTTGGTCATCTTTTTGCGGCTATCAACTATAATCCGCAGAAATGCGGTCTATTACACATTAAAACTACATTAATGATCAATCAAATGATTAAGATGTTTACGAAGAAAATCCATATATTTGTGTGTTTCTTTCATCACACTGCTGCACTTTTTTGCTGTGCTTACCTTCATCTTACCAATGATTCAAACAGAATTATGAAAGATTTCTCTAACCCCTCCGTTCATAGTGTGGTCCTGGAAAATCTCCGTTTCAATAACTATAAAGCCCTCCGCGTTAGCCCTTCCCCTCTGTCTAATTGAGAAATGGGACAACACTACCCCTTCACGTGTATGCACAAAACGAAGGGGTAGGGGTAAGGGGTGAACTGGGAATCAGCCTGTGATTGATCTGCTAGACTGAACAAGTTACCCCTTTAAACCCTAAGCCTAAAATGGTCCGCCTGGACTTTTTTTCTTATTTTGACTAACTAAAAGGTTAGAAAATATGCTGTAAGTCCGTTTGCCATAGTCCAGATCACTTTTTTTTTCCCCAGTTCTTTCAAAATCTAGCAATCATTTACAATTTACTGCATGTTATAAGTCTGCTAAAATGGCTTCTTCTCCAGCTTCTAGTACAAGGTATGAGTGAAATTACTTTAATGAGCCAATAAAACCTATAAAGCATAATGTCTCAGGTTTCAAAAAACATTGGAATTTTTCCAATTGCACAAACAGTGAAAGAGTTACAGCCATTCAAACTGCAAATGTGCAAGGTGTGTCAGCGATGACACGTCAGGTTTTAAAGAGTTAACTGCTGCTGTTGTAACTGGCCATTTGTACAGTTTTAAAGCACGTCTTGTGCTCATCATTAATCTTACAGTATTCTTGCAGCCTGCACACCCACAAGTGCTACACTACTGAGGAATGTTTTAACTCAGGCTGTTGCATTTTATTTTATGCAATCTTCATTTTTACTAACTTAGGTTCTGTTCATTCATATGACATTCATTTTGGTATGATTGTGTATTTTTATTTTATCATGTTATTTTCAGATCGGCTCCTGCAGTAAGTCTTAAGATACACTATGTATAAACAAGTGTTATACTCAAACAGTTAAAAAAAATTTCCATTAAAACTGGAGTTTTTATTTTATTTTACTTCCATTAGAGCGCAGTACATGCATTTTGTTATATTTGGGCTTTTGCCTTGCCTTTTGCCTTCAGAGTGTGTGTGTGTGTGTGTGCGTGTGCGTGTGTGTGTGTGTGTGTTGGCATGAATCGGACAAATGTAGTCATTTTTACCTGCCCAATTTGGTTTCTACAGTTGAGGAATAGTCCTGTCTCCAGATTAAATATCTCGGCAAGGACCAGTATATTTGGAGATATTAGTCATTTTGGAATACAGCTGCCTTGCAATCACAGAAGTGCAATGGGAAATTAATTTAAAAACAGGAACAAAGCTTTTATTCCTGGCTTTGTCATCTGTGCTGAGAGGTTGTAGTGTAGTTTGAGTTTTGGTGTTTAAGGACCAGGTGGGTTTCTTCTCAAACTGCACATTTATTATAAAACATGCTGCAAAGCCCTCCCCCACTGTTTCAAAAAAATCATGGAGGAAACCCTGAGAGAGATATTGAAGTTACTTCCTGTTACTTACAGAGAACCCCCACCACCCCAGTCTTACAAACTATTCACCCCCCCATCCCCATCCATGCACTTTATGTGTTCCTCACAGTTTCACTCTGCAGGCGCCTGGGTGTTAATATTGTATATTAATTGCTGTTAATTTTAAAGAATGATTTACCAAACAATTTTTGTGTCACTACTTATAAAATATAGACTCACATCTTTTCCCAAAAGTCAACTCTCCCCAGCATAAAAACTACCACATCTACAATCTGTGGTTCCCCATGGGTCATATACTAGTCCATATCATAATACTGGAAGGTCTCAGAGCATCTGTGTGCATGTGTAGCTGCATGGTTCTGAGAAATTGAGATGTTTTTAACTAGCCTATTTGGTACCTATAGTTGAGGAAATGTCCTTTCTCCACATTAAATATCTCAGCAAGTTGGTAGGACCAATATTTTGGGAGATATTAGTCATTTTGGAATGCAATAGCCTTACAACCACATAGCTCAATTGACTGGAAGTGCAGTACCACACTGCATCATGAGAAATTAAGTTTAAAAACAGGAACGTCGCATTTACTAGCTTCTTCAGTCCATGACGGTTGACCGGAAATGCAGTGCCACACTGCATGATGGAAAATGAAGTTAAAATCAGGAACGACAAGTTTACTAGCGTGGTATTAATTTGGTATTAATATGATCAACGCGCTAGTTAAGACTATTTGGCATATGAGAAAAAAATACTGTCTATCCACTAGATGGCACTAATCTTCTGTCAGGTTTAACCCTGAGAAGTATGTTTGTAAGTGGGTGTAACTATTCCACTCAAACATTTCTTTGCACTTAGTAAATAGAACATGAGTGATTAAGTTGTTCTATTTTTTTTTTAAATCTAAAAACATGGTGTTATCATGCCAAAAACTTAAAGGGTTAAAATCTTTAAAAATGAATCAATACTTGTTGTAAATGAGTCCAGATGTAGGTGAAAAATAACTCAATGAAAGTAGAACATAATTATATTTTTATAGCTTTCTTTTTAACAATTATAATTTTTGTGGTTAACGCTATGAGTGTGATTAATATTAGAGACAGCCCTAAGGGTTAAATCAAATTACTTTTAAAATTAGTGTAAAGTCTAATCTCTATCCTATCCCATGCTAATATACTCTGTAGAGGAAGAAGAGGAATCTAGCAGTATTAGACCTTGACAAGACATTCATGAAATTAGGTTTTAACACAGTCTCTTGGTCACTTAGGAAAAGATGGCTAGCTGTACTTTAAATTGTAAATATAAACACATAGCTGATAAATCAAATCTTTTGCTGTGGTTTCAGTGGCCCTGAGAGTCGCAGCCCTGCATTCCAAAAAGGAAGACGAGTACTTCACCATGAGTTCAGATGATGGTGAGACAACCTTCATATGTTCTGTTGTATTATGTTATTGTATGAGGAGGCTTCAAAAAGTTTGTGGAAAAAGAACATAGCTTTGATGTGGTTTAAATCGCATTGCCCCCAGTTTTACACAGATGGACTGAAAGGCTGGTATCAACTCTTGCAGAAGTTTATGCCCTAGATGGAGTACATACTGAAAAATAAACAGTTTATTTCCACTGTCTTTTTTCCACAAGCTGTGTGAAGCCCCCTATACTGTAAGTCAATAAGTAGTGTTTGACTGTCGTTTGGCTGTTATTGAGCTGCAGGTGACATGGAGAACCAGGTTGAGCTGGAAGAGAAGACAAGGCTCATCAACCAGGTTTTGGAGCTTCAACACACTCTAGAGGGTAAGAGAGAAACCATGAGGCTCAGTCAGCAAAACTGTTAGTAACTCACACAAACAATGACTCTGTTTGTATGAACATTGGTGTTTGTATTGTGGGGTTTTTAAAGTGTTTGTATATGCATATACTCTAAGAACTTTAACTATGCTCTACTCAGTTTAATCTGTGCAACATTTTTGCACTTAAAAATACTGAGTAAATTTGAAAGCTATAAAATGATTTAGATTTACCTCATGAATTAAGTACATCTAATTAAAAAATTGAAGCAGATCAGAATAACTACTGTGAGTACCATGAAAAGTAAAATTGAGTTTGTATAATTAAAATTGTAAGTCTATGCAATAGTAACCCTAAGTTCAAACCACTCAAAAAATGAGTAGACATAATTAAAACATTAGGTATATGCAACTGAAAATGAGATTATTATTTAACAAAACAAATCTGCTACATTTACTTAAATGTTTTTAACAGAATGTAATTCATACCGGACTATAAAATATCAGAATAAATATGTTACATTTACTTAATTTTTAAAAATGTATTTACTCTTTAATTTAGGAGTGCTTCAGTTCAGTATATGGGTTAGGGTTTGCTTTGAGTAAGACTTTCTCGATGACCCCCCCGACTGATCCGACTGACCAGACAGTTTAAAGTACTAGTAGTTTAAAGTGTCAGTCAAATTTGTTGGGGGATATCCAAAGTAATCCCATGCTGCTCATTCTAATTTCTTTATCAGGGATGTCAGTTTGACTTCTCTCATCCATTTGGTGCCTGTTGTCTGAGAGGCTGATTAATGTTTTATGCAACTAAATGGCAACTAGTACCGCGATTATGAAAAGAACTGCAATTAGTTCAAATAACTGCAATAAGGCTACACTGAGGTGCTGTTATTTGGAGTGCAAAGTCTGGGCCCTGTCATATTTAAAATGAATGATTAACTGGCCAATGTTACCCCTTTAGCACAGATGGAAATGAAGTCTTTGACTTTATTAGTAACTATTGGGGCAGGGCAATATTTAAAATTAATTTGATTAATCAAAGTTTTGCTTTCTGAGCATCATGAACAAAGCCTAAATTGAAAAAAATTGAGATTCATCTTCTGGAGACATTTGCTGCTCAACAAGAATTAAAACAACCTGTTTGCTTCTTGTAATATATTTATAGTGTATGTGTTTCTCCAGTCAGATATGGCATATAGTTTCAGAAAAGAGTGTTAAGTTTTCTCTTCAGTTTATTTAGGCAGAAAAGCATCAACGAAAGTTCCAAGTCATCCACTTTGAAAAACATCCAAATTTAATGTTTTGGCCATATCGCCCAGCTCTAGTAATGGCTCAACTGAACAGCAAAGTCAAGTAAAAAATACCTTAACAGATCAGCGTGGATCACTCAACACCGGAGTTAAAGCAATGACTCAGTTAATCTGCAAATGATTATTAAAGTAAAGGTGAAAAACATGTGACTTCTCCACTTCCTCCGCCCCTGTCCAATCTAATGGAAGCAGTGACTTTTTACCTGGCAAACAATATGCAAATTAGTTTCAAAGATCAAGGTAAAGAATCGTGATAAAAATCGAAATTGTGATTTAAAATTTAAAAAAAAAAATTGTGATATGATATTTTCGCCATATAGCCCCCTCGTACTCTAGGTACAGCTTTTACAGTTTTGACTCTTCTTTTGTCTCGAGTCAGTATTAAGTTGATAATAACTCAGTCTCTATGTAGCCAGTGTCTGCTGATACTAATGGTTTGTGAAACTTGTCTCTTCTTCACTCTGCTCATGTGTTTTCAGACCTGTCTGCACGGGTGGATGCCGTGAAAGAGGAGAACCTCAAACTGAAGTCTGAAAACCAGGTCTTGGGTCAGTACATTGAGAACCTCATGTCTGCCTCCAGTGTCTTCCAGACCACAGAGACAAAGAGTAAAAGAAAGTAAGGAGAACTTGGGAGATAAGCTTTTGACCTCAGACCCCCACACACATACGTAAGTACCCTAACCTGATGGTCACCCTGATCCTGATCCATCCTGGAAGACTGTAGCCTGATCACCATCGTCTCAGATGTGATGCCTCAAACATGCTGCTCAGCCTGTTAATGTGGGTGTATGCAGGGTGTGATTTGTCAAAAAAGCGGGGGGGGGTTTGGTTTTTGAATAGGGGACAGTCCATAACTAACGTAACTAATGCTGGCATGAAACGAAAGTGAAACTTTGCATACTTTCAACGTGCCACTCCCGGGTTCTATTCTTCCAATATACAGCGGATCTTACACAAAATTTTCACAACTTCTAACCTGTATCTGCCCCGGTGCATTGGGACGTTCACAAATTCTGAGACTGCCAACCATTCGGTTCAGGTGAACATTAGTGCCAATAATGTAGGCTGTAGGTGTAAGAAAAGTCAGTCACAACCTGCCTGTTATCTCAGTTGGTTGGTTGTCCTCCCTGAGGATGAAATTCATTGAGCAGAGGAAGGGATGTAAAAACCAGAGGGAGGGTTGACCCCCCCAATAAATCAAACCCTGGGTGTATGGATCTACATGTCCACCAGAGGGCTGTCTTGCATTCAGAAACCACAAACGGCAGTTGGCGTCTCTTATATGAGTAAGCCAACATGTTTACATGTACCTGGGTACATTTCTGAGGCTTTGTATGATTAAACCTAGGTCTTCTGATTACTGACCCAGGGCCACATTTGTTTGGCTGTCAGCTCAAATATAACAGAAGTTTAGTTTAGTGAGTACAGTTTGTCAAATAATTCAGGAGTGATATAATAAATGATGAAAATCTTTACAAGTTAACAACAAAGAACCAGACTAAAACCTGCTGAATGTGTCATATAGATGCTCTGATTTTTTAAGTCTTGTTACTTGGGGATTGGCTCCCAGGCCTGTTCTGATCTATGTTACTATGTTTTGGTGATCTGATCCTAAGTGGACAGCTCAGATACAATTAAATAATGCATTTGAATTACAAGCATGAAACTCACAACAAGAAACATGTTTTTACAGCAGTCTACTGAATTCTTTAGGAAGTGTAAGGCTATCATTGAATCTAGTGGTTGTAGTGATGAGAGGGAGAAGACCGAGCCTGTCCCTTATGCCTCAGATGTACTTCTGGTCCTATTTTTTTCACAGGAATACATGTTTCCAGTTACTCATGGTTAAAATATAGTTGTGATTTATCAAATGTATCCGTCATTGAAATGGATGCTTGAATTATTCTAGTAATAAGGTGATGTAGTAATAATGGTTCATGTATACACGTTTTCCTCTCATATTTCATATATAATGTTACTGAAGTGCTCTACCCTGTTGCATTGTTAATAGAAACATTGATGTTTACATTAAGAACTGACCCCAAAGTGGTTCTAATAACTTAACATGGTCATGATGTGCTAACAAATATTTTCTTTAGTGCAGACAAACAGAATGAACTCACCCACAGGAAAAGGTGTATTTAAACAAAAAAAAAAAAAAAGCCCTCTGGACTATCAATATTGAGTCATTCAATTGATCATTGAAAATAGTTTTTTAATCAACATATATTTAATTTAATTTAATTAGAAAAAGCTCATAGATGTATAACAAGAGACATTTACTGTCTGAGCTGAACCACATTTGGCTGTTTTTTTTTGTTGTTTTTTTTTGTTAATGTTCATCCTGTTGCAGAAATACAGTATTAATACGTGAATGTATTAATGTAACTTGTGCCCATGTTGAAGTGCTTGAAGACCCAATAATCACTAAAGCTTCATGACAGAAATCATTGGATTGTCACCCAAACGAGACAAGACAAAATCAGCCATACTGCAATAAACATTGTTGTCATTTTATATTCACATATAATTCAGTGAGGAAATATTTGACAGGGAAAATAAGGTAATTGTGACCTCAGACAGTGAGAAACAGGTTTAAAAACATTCCACTGGTAGTCTGTGAGCAGCACAGTGAATCAAAGTGTTGTTTTTTCTACCTCGCTAAGATTAACAAGTAAAGAGGAAAAGGCAGCAAAATATCCTTTACTTTATTATCCACTTCTTCAACTGGATTCTTTATTTGTTGGGCATGTGCAAAGAAACATTCTAAAGCATAAAATGAAAGGAAACCTTTGACTCTAAACGCATTCTACCTCCAGGTGTAAACGGATGCACTGAGTCGTCCACTCGTGACCTGATCACACTTTTAAACCTGAACAGGCTGGCAGATGTTTGCTGATGATGGGCTATTGCTGTCCAGTGCAAGCCCCTACCCTGTTAAGTTTCTACAGAGTGTAGATGTTTACATTAAACTCCCTTTGTCCTCCTCTTGTGGTCCAGCTCAGCAGTTGGTGCTGGCTGGAAGGAGTCCTTCTCCCTGCTGTGATAGCTGCAGCAGCAGTGGCAAGGACCATCTGAGAACTGGACTGTTCCATAATAGAGGGGACCCTTTATCTTTGATATTTATTAGTCAGATTGATGCAGCAGTTGTAGGTAGATCATGTAGATCATAGAGCCTGTGTTGTTGTCATAACATTATTTTATTGATTTAGTCCTGCTGACTGAAGACAAGAAGGTCCATTTAAAACAGCTCAGAAGTATCACAGTGTTGCTTATTGTTACAGTTGAACATTAATGATTACATCCATAAGCCCTATTCAGACTGGACTAGTATGACCTCCGGTGACTTGGAAACTGAACTCCTCACATAAGTGTTCAATGTAGCACATTCATAAGGGATTAACAAATCTGTTTTTAGTTGAATTTACTGACATTACCCATTGGTTCTGATGTCAAGGGCAGGTTCACCGCTCACAGATAGATGCCACTTTTCTGAAAGATTTAAGTTTGCTTTTTCAGTGAACATCCTTATCATACCACAACATTAGCCTCCTGAAATTCCATCTAAAACACTTCTAAATCTTTCATTTATCATCACCAGCACAGCCTCCATTATCCTCTATGAGGGAAAAGGCTGAATAAATGTGTGAAGGAAAGAAAAATGTTGCAAATATGTCCTTATAATGCAGATGTTGGTGTAGGACCAATATATCTCAGGACCTCTGTGTTTTCTGAAACAGAGGAGGCCATTTGCAGTAGAATTCTTACAGACATGGTTCTTTAACATAGGATTAAAATTAGACACCCTCCTTAATTGTTACAAACTACCAGAGGTCCACAGTAATACTAGTCCAGTGGGGCTATAATGTGTCAAATCCATTTTAAACTGATGAAGGTCACATTGATGTTAAACTGCCAAACAGGGCTCTCGCAGTCAAGGTATTCTAAAATCTCATTTTCCAGGCCTGGAGCAGTCCATAAATGGACTAAAAGGGTATTAAACCCATGACTTTTAGATAAAAACACAGAATTTCATTTTGGGGTTTGAGTTTTTAGTGTTTCAGTTGTCACTGACGTTGGAGTGTCCCTGCTGGACCTTTTTCAGGGTTTCTGCGGGAACTTTTAGAAAGTCTGAAATTAAATCTGTCTTTTCAGGCCATAAATGACTTTGCATGTCTTGTTTTTTTTCTCGTCAGGGCTTGAGCAATAATTGGATTATAAATACAATGTTAATTTAACAAAGTTGCAGTAACTTTAGCCACTTAATTTTGTTTTGGGTGAAGATTAATCAAATTTAATCTTCAAATTTGATATTGTAACAAAACCAATATGGAACCTAATGTCATGATTTCATACAGTGCAATGAAAGATGAAATGGAAGTAAATGATGAACCAGGTCTTACGTGTAATCATGAATTCTTGTCTTCTAATGAGATGTGTATTCTGTTATGAAGGAGGGTTTGAAGTGAGACTGAAAATAATTAGAGAATTTATGAATTAAGTTCTTGAAAAGTTTTCAGATATAGGGTGAACTTGTATGGGAACCCTGCATGAATCAGTAGAAAATATACAGACTGTGTTTCGTGTTGAGCCAGATGCATTTGTACATTGTTTACATGTGTGGTTTTATGTCACCAGGTTAAACTGAATTTGGTTTAATAAAGTGATGTTTTTTGATGAACTGCCACCACTGTGTCCTCACTTGACTAATCTTTTCTTTCATATCTCACAGGGTTACTAAGGATGACCCCCTCCTTTGCGTTCTGCACTTTAAATGTTGGCAACAAAGAACAACAGATAGTGTTTCCTGTAATTTGTCACCATCTGTGTGACTGAAACATGTCTGTTGGAGTGTGTTTTAGATCCAGCAGTGATGGAACAGTCCTGGTTGGTTTTGTACACTCTGGTCCTCATGCAAGAATAACTTGCTCTCACTGCTTTTAAATTCCACATGAGGGATTTAGGAGGACTTACAACATTTTTTTTGTAATTTTAGGTTTATTTCACAAGTGGACAAAGGCAGGAATAGTGTAATTGTAAGTTTTACACTAAATTATGTCATATTTCATTACTTAAAAGTAATTTTGAGGGTGAAAACCCTCTAAAACTCATTAAATTTCACAGCATCGTATGAAAGTTCTGACAATATTCTTGCATGAAGCTCTATGTGCCCAAGCTATGGTGAATGAGACTGGGTGTTTTCATGTGTATATTTTTTTTATTTTTGGCCCCTGTGGTTTCTGGTGACACTGTAGACCCTAGCTTCGAGCGCTGGAAACTTTCCAATGTAGGGTTTGAAACGAGCTACAACATGATACATAAGTTTTGACATTTAATTTCAAAGTTCTTGAGGCAAATTAATACCTTTTACAAAGTATATGTGACATTCACTAAAGAAAAACAATTTGACATTCTCATAATTCTGATATCCAGAGCTGTAACAAATCCAATTCTACAGAGAAAAAAACAGGACATCTTTTTATTCTATTTTAATGTGTTTTCTGTTTTTTTATATTAATATTTTAAGAAAGCACATTTTCAATAGCTTAGATTCATTTGTATGTCATTACACTATTTGAGATTATTTTTTATTTAGACTTCCACTTGCACTTCCATAACTGTAAGATTTGAATTTAGGTAAAGCACACTTTCATTCATATATATATATATATATATATATATATATATATGAATGTGTGTGTGTGTGTGTGTGTATGTATGTATGTGTGTGTCCCAAAAATGTATACACACT
>JAPQRP010000002.1:2377325-2388121 GCA_037367295.1 Apogon hyalosoma
GTCATTTGCATCAAGTATTTTGGAAAATCAAACAAAAACATCATTTGCATAATAATTTGGAACGCAGTGTATATCATATTTGATCCATCGGGTCTCAATGCTCAAATATTATTATTTTTGAACAAACATAATAGAACACAATGTTGTCAAACAAATTGGTAATTCCTTTTCTAAATTATCAAAGTTCTTCCTTAGTAATGTCAGTCTTGTAGTGTCACTAAAAGCCTCTGGTGAATGAAATCCTCCCCCTGGTGGATTATCTGTGTATTGCATGTATCTAATTGTGTACAGGTTTTTCAAGATAAAAAATATCACACTGATCATATAGAGAGCTTCAAAACTTATGTATCAAATATGATTAGTTTTGGCATTATAGGGTTAAACACTGTTAACACATTTGCTGGATCATTTCTGAATTTTAATCTACATGATTTACTCTTTCTTCAGGTTGATTGACTGCAAGTTGTCAAAGTTGAGCTGTTCTTCCCTGGCCTCAGCTCTGAAGTCCAATCCTTCCTATCTAACAGAACTAAACCTCATTGCCAATAACCTGGAGGATTCAGATCTTCATGAGTTGCATGATCTTGTGCAGAGTCCAGACTATGCACTGGTGACTCTGAAGTAAGTAGAGTTTGGAGTCAGTTCCTGCTGGTTTGGTGAACAACTTCATAATTGGAGAAGAATTGTCAGATTTTTGTTTTTAAGGGTGCTGTACAGACTTTTTGCGTGGTGTTGAAAAAGTTTCATTTTTATGCCTGATCATAGTCTGCAATTTAAATGAGATTATCAGCACCAAAATAGGTTATTTCCAAATGCTGTTTCCATCTTCCCTGGTTGGGTCGGACAAGACTGGACTGATTTACGGCAGACTTGCGTCACTATGACAACACCAAACTGACCAGCAGAGTTCAGTGAACTGAACAGGTGAGGAGTAAGATCTGTCCTTTTTCCTAAAGGGATTTGTTGGATTTCTGTAGTTGTACTGGTGGACACTGGAGCTGGACTGGAAAAAGACAGATAAATGGCAGAGTGATAGATGAGGGCTAAAACAGCGGTAAACCGTTGTCCCTCTTCCATCTCCACAGGTCCAGAATGCTTCTGTTCTTTCTACACATGTACTAGAACATTGGACTGGACTCTAGTGGCTGTTGGAGCTCAGTCAAACACTGAGGAAAGGCTTCTGCGTTGGCTGCACTAGCTCTGTGGAGTGGCTCATCTGTTAATTTGGAGCATTGTTTCAGTCAAACTAAGGGCTTTGGAAGGTGAGAGTGAAATGGTTCTGGATGGAGTTGAACGTTCATGTGGGGCCTCTGTGAGGAACACTCCAGAGTAAAACAGACACAGAAGCAGCAGTCGGACCCACAGTTCAGTTTGACTGGAGTTTTCACTCCAGTTCCTAAACTACACAAACGGACTTTATGAAGTTGACTTGTCTGTTTCAAACGTCACTTTACACCCTGTGAGTTACTGTGTTGAAAAAAGAAATGCAGAGTTGGAAAGAGGATCTGCTCTGCATTCATTAGATTCAAAACAAACGCAGCCTTTACCAGAGTTCTGCCCTTAGACAGTAGAGCTAGTGCTCATGGGAAGCGGAGTCTTTGTCACTTAAAAAACACCACTGATTCCTACCAAAGGTGTCACTACAATCCACTTTGAATGAATTCTCTGTACAGCACCTTTAAATTTTTTAATTTTTCAAAAATCTTTATAATAAATTGAAGTCACAGTAAATATCCTTTTCTGATCTCTGCTTGTGTTTGTTCGCTCATCAGATGGGAGGGATACGTTGTAGAGTAAACAGGAGCAGGACTGTGTGAGGATCAGCTGTATCCAGATCTACAGATGTTAAAGCAGCAGGAGGTCCTCATTTCCTTCATTTCACGTACAGTTAGTGAACCAGTGTGTTCTTTGGATGTCACAAAGTTAATTTGTGTTGAACTGCCATCGTGTGGACTAATGAAGAAATACTGTCCAGTTTTACCTGAAAACTTTGGATTTAGTGTTTGAACACATATTTCCTTACGTCTGTGTCTTATCATTATATTCCACTTTAATCTGTGCGTTTATATTCTGATGAGTCCTATGAGTACGTTCAGTTCAAAAGAGGAATCTGATGAAATTGTCTTAATAATAATGTAATAATAGTGATTAGATTTTCTTGGTTTAGTTCATTAAATCAACACTGATACAGATCAATGACAAAACAAACCTAAATGAACTTCTGTGGTTTTATTGCATTTAATCAATGTGGGACTTTGGAGTTGGAATTACACAGAAAGTGGTATATTTTCCATAAAAAATATTGAGGAAGGAATCAAACTTGTGGTGAAATATTCTGTCGATAGATGTATTATCTAATAAATGATCAGTCACTATGTTGCTTTTTCAGTGTAATTTTTTTATTTTATTCACTGTAGAAATGTCTTTGGAAACTCAGCTCCAGTCGTTGGTAATGTTTGGTTATGTGCTCAACCTCCCAAAAGCAGTTCACAATGATAATGACACTAAATCACTATGTTTTCTTCATGTTCTTTCCACCTGTGAATCTGCAGGAATCAGGGGGTTTCAGTCCAGCTCAACTAGTCTGTGGACATAATGTTTGAGGTCCTTAAAGAGTATGTGGATACAGAAGAGAAGATGATCAAAACTATTCCAGAGTAGGTCAGTAAACTAAGGGGTTCTTCCACCTCACCTGTTCTGGAGATACTTTGATCTCATCCAGAAGAAATGAACCATTGTTATGATCTTAGAAAAGTTGGAACCTGCTTGAGGTTGTCCATCAGACGTTTGTCTCATTGTCCACTGAACATGTTCCATAAGGAAAATCAGGATCAAAATACATGGGGACAGATTTGAACGGAATATATAGATCCAGGTGGAACTATATTATTCACTGCTCTACACGACTGAAGCCAATCGGGACAAAAAGAGGTCGGGGCCTACCTGATCCTCACCTTATTCTACACACATTACTGTAATGCTATAAAGATGTTGTCCATCCATGTCTGCCCACGGGTGTTTCCTGTCAGCTCTGCTGGGTTTTGTTTCCATCACAGATAGTTTTAGACGCCCGGAGGATAGAAGTCGGGAAAGCTGAAGAAGAAAAGAAATTTCCAGGTGAGTGAGGCTCATTATCATCTCCCTCCACTCACATTATTTTATGCGACACGCAGAACGACTGCTTTCACACTGAACAATGTGCTTAAGAATCACTGTGGACCAGCAAACAGCATGGAGTCAATATGGGGATTTACTGAACTCTGTGTCTGGGTTCATGGTCTTAAAAAGATGACACTGACCAGCATGTTGGCTTCCACTAGGCTTTAGATGCTACTGCACCAAACATGACAACAGCAGGTCAACTGGAGACTTTAACATGAGGTGTCCTATCACTAGACGTCCACTAGGGGGAGATAGAACTCCAACTGGAGCACTGACGGGCTGAGGCTCCAGAGTACTCTGGCTGACTGTTGTTCTGCTGTGCTTTTAGTGTATTCTAGTATGTGTGAATTGTGTCCTGCTTGTACTATTGTGTCTGACTTTCTGTTGTTTTCAGTCCTCGTGCACTATTTTGCTAGAAATACCGGTAAGCTTGCCTTTTCATGCACATGAACTTTGAACAGCAGACTGAAAGTTGAACGTCAGTATGGATGTTGCTTTGTTCACCAGTGTCAGTCATGTTGGAATAGGAGGGGGCTGTCCCCAAACTGTTCCTACAAATTTGGGAGCTTGTAATTGTGCAAAATGTAGTGATCTGCTGAAGCATTAAGAGTTCCTTGCACTGGAACGAAGAGGCCAAGCCCAACCCCTGATAAACACACCCACACAACAACCCCCCCATCTACCAAACTTTACACTTGACACAATGCAGTCAGGCAAGTACCTTCTCCTGGAACCATCAAACCCAGACCGGTCCACGGGACTGTCAGTCCAGAGAACAATCTGTCCATTTCATGACACAAAAGTACAAACAGCAACAACACATGATTAAAATACTGTCACATACTGACCTTTCCACAGTTGAATCAGTCTGTAAGACACTGTTTTACCTCATTTTTTGTCTGGTCTTTTATTCATTTTCATCTTTTTCATGTTGTTTTTCACTTTGCTGTGTCTTATGTTGACTTTTAACATCACTGTAAAAGAACAAAGGTGAACACGTGACTTCAAGTAAATGCGGAGTAGGAGGGGTGTTGCATCAAGCTGTTTCATGTGGAAGTGAAAGTATTGAGAGTTCAGAGTCCATTCTCAAAGATGAACAGAAGACTACTGGTTCAGGGTGAGTCTGACATTCACATCATGGTCCTGTTCAAGTGTCTGAGTGGGTTTAACAGTGAACATGGATGTAGTCACTTCCAGGCTGTGTCCACTAGGTTTACTGGACTCTGTCCACTGGGTTATTTCCTGTTGTGTCAGTGTTTCTGACTGATGAACACAGTGTTTGTTTGTTTTTTTAATAATATATTTATTGAGACTTTTACAGGCTATATATAAAATAGAACTAATAAACCAGGGCTGTCAAACTCATTAGTTCAGGGGCCACATTAAGCCAAATTTGATCTGAGGTGGGCCAGACCAGTGAAATAATAATAATACATGTCAATTTCAAACTTTCCTCTGTTTTTGAGTGAAAAAAGTGCAATTTTGAGATGAAAATGTTTACATCTACCAACTATCCTTTAAAACAATGTGAATAACATGAATAAACAAACTTCATAAGAAAACTAAGTGCAATTTTAACAATATTATGTCTCTGTTTATTATTTACGCATGTAAATTACAGCGTACAGATCACAGTGGATCTACAAATACACAGAACATTTAATAACAGAATGTTAGTAAAGTTGCACTTCAGACATTTCAAAATGTTCATATTTGTTCAGATTATTTGCATTTTTGTTTTAGTGTAAATATAGTAAAATTACATGAAAATGTTTAATTTACAAAGAGAAAAATGTGGAGTTGTATTTATAGGTTATTCTGATAGTATTTGACTGAACCGACCCACTGCAGATTATATTGGTGTGTATGTGGAACTGGAACTAAAATGATTCATATCTTCAGTGTAATTTTTTGCATTTCACAAATTCATCCCAGGGGCCAGATTGGACCCTTTGGGGGGCCGGATTTGGCTCCCAGGCCACATATTTGAGACCTCTGAAATAAACAATCAGACAAAAAAAGTGCATTTAAAATCAATGCTTGAATCTATGGGAGTCCTTCCAGATGAGTTCTATTGTCAGAATACAGCATATGAGTGTGGACCTGTACAGGGAGTAATTCTGATGTCCCAGATACTGCAACACTTCAGTCAAATCTTTGTTCTTAATTAAATGGCCCCGCTCTTTTTCAGAAATGTCTTGTTTGTCTTTTAAAGTGTAGGTGATTTTTTTTTTTTTTCAAGTGGTAAACAAAGACACTTATTATGCTCAGTTTGCTCATTTCTTTCCATGATAGTGATCACTCTCTTTGCTTGTAATATTCCCAGGTTTGAGGATTTTCTCATAGCAATTTATGTGAATTTCTTCAGGGTGTAATCCTAATTTAAAAAACTTGGGTTCCAGCACCAGTTTCACTGGTAAAATCTCCTGTAACATACCTGTAACTTCTCATGAACACAGTGTTTTAGTGACGTGAGCTCACAGTAGTTTTACTGATTGTCCTTTCACACTGACTGAAGTTCACAGTATGAGTCTGAGTGTGGATGAAGACGAGGACGGAGCAGAGTTATCCCATTATACAAACAGGGGTTTGTCCATAAAGGAACCTTCAGGGGGCAGTAATGAACCAGGACCCTCTGATCCACAGTGAGTCGACTGTCACACACCTTTAATATTTTACACTGGAAAAAATCTAAATCTAATAAAGTATATTTTTCTCATTTCTAGTCCAAATATCTCATCACACTTAAAATCAGACAGAATCATCTACAGAGGAACTTTTCAGTCAGATATAAGAACTGATTTATAGACAATAGATCTGGAAAATCTAATTTTAAGAAATCTTATCAAAATAATTTTTATTCCATTGGGTTTTTTTTTTTTTTTGCTTAATTTAAGCCCAAAAAAAATCTTGTATTAAATTTTTTAGCGGCATTTTTTCCAGTGTACTACAGACATAACAGGACATGTGTCCACTTTAAAGTCCAAATGTCTCCTTCAGACAGAATAAAAACACACATGAATAATAACCAAAGGTGATATAAAATGAAGTGTTCAGCTCTTAATAACACTAACATACTGTCCAATCCAACTGTTGTACTTGTGTTGTTTCCAGAGGTCAGTATAACAGACCCAGAGCAGAGTCTCCAGTGTCCACATGTCTGTCCATGGGATCATCCACTATTTAGTCATGAACCCGGACCTTAACATACAAAGACACTGTTTATTCTTTAAAATGATCTGCAGGACATGTTAGCAGTGATTTAATTTGATATTGGAGACAAACAACCTCGAGCATCTATTGTGGCCTGTCTGTGACCTATTAGAGACGCCTCTAATAGAATAATAATAAAAGATGCCTCGATGTACACAGACTGAAACCAGAATGTGTGCAGGGGCTGACAGGAAGTCACCTATACAGAGATACAGGGTTCTCACAGGACAGTGACGCCACAAACATCCTATAGTGACACATTGCTCTAGTTTAAACCCCCAACAGTTTATAATAATAAAGTCTCTCAAATGAGCTCAACCGTGAATGTTTGTAGAAGCAAAGTTAATCTAATACATCAGACTCTGATTTACTGAGACCTTTCACCCTTTGTGTTTCATTCATAATACTGACATACTCAAACCAAATGCATCAAATCACATCAACTTTATTGTTCCTAATAGGAAGTTTGTCTCAGGCTAAAGTGTGAAACAGCTGGAAACAACATAAACAGTATGCATACACGAGAGAGTGCAGACATAGGCATACAGTAGTTCATAAGATGCATAAAAACAAGTACTGTACACCTGTATGTGAAATAAAAAAATATAATAAATACAAAAAATACTAAAGACAGGGTTTTCACGGGGTCTTGAATTTACAGATCTACATTTAATACCTTAAAAAAGTCTTTAAAAGGTATTAGATTTGATATGGTAGGTCTTAAGTTATGTTATCATAGACTTGTTTGCTGTGTTTTGTTGAAATGTGTCTGTTAAATGTTAAAGCTGCAAAGAAAGTACGTTAGTCTGCTCAGTTCCACCTGTTCAAAACTGACAGTTTATATTGAAATTAGGAACCAATTATTGGAAACTTTGCAGAAATTATCACAGAGTATTCAGCCCAACGCACATGCAAATGTTAGTCATACGCCCAAAAAGTAAGCAACGGGAGGTGCAAATTTAATAAACCGTGGTTGGAGAAAAGATTATTCTCAATCTGTTGAACACAAATTTTCCTAAATTCTAGGAGTCACAAATGTTTGCCAATATGGCCTTGAAATAGGCTGTGAAATGGGCATGAAATTCTGTTCTATGTAGTTTTAAAAAGGTCTTGAAAAGACTTAAATTTAATTTGTAGAAACCTGTAGGAACCCTGTAAAGCAACCTGTTTTTTTTAGGTTGAATGATGGACATTGGAATGAATGAACATTTGAGTTTATATGTTCTATGTTTGTTAGCACTGTAGCGCCCCCTGGAGGGAAGTAACTCAAATTCAGGAAACACAAAGTGAGAGTTGTGTCTTTAAAGTGAACCTGTACTGTTCATGCTTCTGATAATTCTGCTTTGTGTATTAGGTGCAAATTCAGTAAAAAAAAAAAAAAAAGTCACCATAAATGCACCACACTGGACCTTTTTATTGCATGGATTATGGGCGGGGGCAGAACCTTGTGGGGAACAGCCATTGCCGGCTGGAAGTGATGTACCATTGTTGTTTGCGGGTGATGGAGTGCAAGTAAACAAGGAGCAGTCAGTGAGTAAGACTGAGTGGAAAACACGAGTTCGCGCTTGTTGCTTGTGCAGCCGTAAGCTTTGCACTCCACCACTGTCCTGGAGACGTGACGCAGCACTGGCCCGTCATGTGTCGCCTTAGACCGGTGTCTGCTGCTCAGAGTCCGAGACCAGGCCATCACAGCCCAGGTAATCGACAGATCAATGAGTCTGCGTCACTACCGATGCTGGAACAGCCCGTGAACGAGGTAGCATGTCTCTGACCACGTCTGACTGACGGAGCAGTGACTTAGAACTCACATGGGCCATGACATAAGTTACCTGACGGAACCGCTAGTATTATATGTAATCTTTTGAAGTAGCTAGCGATGAAAATTTACCACAGGTACAGGTAAGAATCTTATTTGCAAGTCATACTACAGAGCACTCATAAATGGTATTAATGTGCCATGGATCTTCATTGCGGGTTTAACCATGTTTCATTACCAAACCAGGTAGCAAAGTTATTAATGTTAACGAAAACTAATGAAATGCCGAGAACTAGAATTGAAAAAACATTGTTGTTAACTGAAATAAAAACTAATTAAAAAAAAAAAAGATAACTCTGTGAAACTGTATTGTGTGCTTACAAAACTAACTAAAACATATACAAATTATGGATAATATTCCTTTAGTTTTCATCTTTGTCAATGTCAGACTGATATGAAATTGTTTTATTTCACTCCAGCAATTTTAGCTGGCAGCACCATACGGCACTTCACTGTTCATCACTTGCCATTCAGAGTCGGCTTCTCGTTCCCACTCTACCTGGAAACATACAGACTAAAGTTGGGAGAAAGCAGCAGAGTCCTGTATGGGATTTATATGACAACAACAGTGAGGAAGAGAAAAGATATGAAAAAACTAAAACTAAGCATTTAGGGAAAAAAGAAAACTAATAAAAACTAGCAAACCTGCTCTAAAAACTATTAAAACTAACTGAATTAGAGAAAAAACCCACAACTAAATAAAACTAAACTATAATTAAAAATCAAAACTATTTTAACCTTGCCAGGTAGCCATGCATCATCTGATGAAGCTCATTCATTCATTTTCGGAACCAGGGGGTGGAGCCTATGCCAGCTACCACTGGGTGAACACAGCGTAATAACCATTCACTCTCACATTCACACCAGTGGGCAGTTTAGCTTTACCACTGAACCTATTAAGTGTTTGTGGTTGGACGGTGGAAGGAGGACCTTCTTGCCATGAAACCAATGCAGCCCCATATTCCCCCACATTCACATGATTTTAGTGCTAACAACAAAAAGCCTTAGTCTGCGAAGGAAGTGAATCCTTTGGACCAAACGACCACAGAGAAAGTCAATGTGAGACCTCCAGTTCAACTGAAAATCAAGATGAACTCACTGTATTTAAACCAAGTGACAAGTCAATGTTAATATTGATAATTATAACAGGGTATAGATTTACGTATAAAAATATTCACCTGGAGGAGCTTCACATTTTTTTTAGAATTACTGAACCTCTGTGAAGGCCAAATAAGTTATGAGTCTATGATAATATTTCACATGAACTAAATGAACACTAAAACTTTAAAGCCAAGGCTTCTACAGAACTCTGCAAAACATCCCATATAACTGACTTCACTGTAAAGGTCCTCTCTGTGACGCGCTTTCCTGATTTCACTGTAAGACAGCCCAACAAATAAGACATAGTCATTAAAGCACAGTTTATTTTCCATCTGTGGCAAAGCTGTGCAGAGAACATGAAACTTATTGAAATGTTAAAAAATGCATCACATAACATGTTATTCTAGCTCTGTGTGACTCCGAGCAGCTTTCACCAGCATTAAACTAAAACAGTGCTTCTCAAACTTTCTACAGTGGAGTACCCCTGAAATATATAGTTTTAGCCAAGTACCCCCAACTGTCGCTTCAGAAATTATGATTAACTAATTTTGCCAGATTTTTTCAGTGTACCAAAGGTATCTGTTTATATTTTCAAAACTTTGTAAACAAACAACATATACAGTATTTAACTTTGATACATTAAAAATAACAAATCTTTATAAGTACATTTTGTACAAAATATAAACAGAAAAGCGCCCTCTTTCATTACTAAGAAAAATTAAGTGGTCATTAATGAATAAATCAACCTTTCATCAACAAAAAATAATGACATAATTGTTCAAATAATCTCATTTTGAATAATATAAAATAGAAATGTTCTTAAAATGTTACCAAAGCTTAAACAAGTTGATAGACAATAATAATATTAATAATACAATATAAAACATAAAAATATTGAATTGAAATGTCAGGAATGTTAATTTTATATGAATGTGTTTATTGTGTTTTATATTTCAGCATTAATTCTCATTATTTATTTTGTATTCAGTACTTAATTATTTAATGTATTTTTTCCCAAAAAATTGCAAGTACCCCCCCCCCCCGGGGGTACATGTACCCCACTTTGGGAACCCCTGAACTACAGAGTGAAAACATTGAGACAACAGGTGCACTTTAGTCAGACAACACAAAACCCATGCAGAATGTCTGAGGCTTTCAGACGTTTGGAGTTTGGCTCATTTTCTCTGATGCCTTCTCCCACCAGAGGAGCTGCTTGGTTTGAAGCTCAAGTAGGATGTGGTTACGCTGAACTTTTACCTGTTCATGTGTGAACTGATGTTTTTCATTCTGGTTTCACTTCACAGCAGATGCAAATAAGTCTCTTGAGTTGTGTCTGTCGACTATGGAAGTTGCTGCGATATGCAGGTGTAGAAAGGACACGTGTGGTGAAAGACAGACAGGAAGTTTAAGAGAAAGGGGGAGGGTTTAACATGGGGTTAAAAAGAATCAACCAGTGCATTGGGTTGGAGATGTGACCTGAAATGGAGGCTCATCATTCCTTCCA
>JAPQRP010000002.1:2404998-2420790 GCA_037367295.1 Apogon hyalosoma
ACAGACATAATATCAAAATTTAAAGCACAAATAAATAATTTATATTTAAATTCACAAATGTGAGCACACATTAGTGGACGTCACACATGCATACGGGCCACTGACCTCTCCATCATAACTATATCTGGAAAATAAATGGTCCACTGTCATCATGATAAAGGATGAGGCGGTTGCCATCTCAATGCCAGCATTTGCTTGGCTGCAGTGAGGGCAGCCCATAATATACGCCTCTGCTGAAGAGAAAGTTCTAAGGCAGAGTCATCATTAAGCAGAAGTAAAGATGGTGATAATGGGTTATTAATCTCCAGCATATTATTCAAACTAACAGAGATTTGCCTCCAGAAAGCATACACACCAGGACACGCCCAATACATGTGTATAAATGATCTGTCACACCGGCTCCCAGACAGTAGTCTGGTTTTTCCATTTTGTCTGTCGTTTCCTGTTTTATTTTGTCAGTCTTCCTCCTGTGTCATGTCTGTTGTCTTTACTTCCTGTTCCCTGCTTTCCTGCTTGTGTGATTACCTTTCCCCGCTCTAATGTGTTGCACCTGTGTCTCATTGTCTCCCTCTCCAGTGTGTATATATATCCTGTGCTTTCTCCTAGTCTTTGCCAGTTCATTATCTTCCACTGTGAGTTACTTACCAGCATTTGTTCCTGTCTGTCGTCGATCCAGCCTGTCTGTTCATTCCTGAGCCTAGCCTTTCCCTTGTCTGTACCTCTGCCTCCAGATCTGCTTCCACGTTTTTGACCCACGCCTGATATGGTACTCTGAGTTTAGCTTGTCCCTCATGTACTGTCACCTATCTGACTGCTCTCCTGTGTATGACCTGGCCTGCCTTTTGACTATCCTCTGCTTTTTCCCAGTCGGTACTCAGACGTTTGAGACCAGTTCGGATCGATCTGCCTGTTTCCCTGTTCTGTGTTTGAACCACGAGTGAGACCAAGGACTCACTAATCCTCAAGATAGTTTTTCTGTAGATTTTTTTCAAGAGGATTTATTCTGTGTATTTAATAAATATTGTTACATTTTTACATCTGTTTCTGGCTCTTGCATTTGGGTTCAGCCTTCTGAGTTCAGACGTTACATAATCCTACAGTATTCAGTATACATAAGTCACACTTGGGAGATGTAGTAATTTTCATAGTGTGATGTTTCCTGGGAGTTAAATACTTCCTGTGTACAAATTTGAAATGTATTAACTGATGATCACGGTTTTTGGATGAGTTATGCAAGTTCTTCCATACTGTTTCCCAACAAATTTCTTGTTCTCCTGCAGAGGGAATATCCCTTTCCCATACACTTTCTACAGGCAGCTGAACACATGGATCAGAAATAAAATTATAAAGTTTGGTTATCAGTTGTGTTTTGTGTACATGGTGTTAAAACACTAGCCCACAAATCAATGAATAATGGTTTCATCTTTGTCCTTTATACATTTTAATATTTGAACATTTAATGTAGAGGTAACAATTCATCTTTATGTATCATGTGTAAATATCTATTAAATACCACAGGTATGATTTTTATAACGCCTGACATTTATACAGTCTGCTCAGTGACCACCATGTAATGAGATTTGTTACTGATGGCTGCAGTCAATAATGTTGAAGGTGAACCTGGGGTCACCATGGACGAGAAATTCATTTCTCAAGTAATTCTACACTGAAGAAAAACAATTGTATCCAGTATGATGAGCTCAGGGAAGGCTTGAAGAGCATCAGTCAGTCACACTGCAGAAACTCATCTGCAGAATCAGGTTTCAAGTGAAAAACACAGAAAGCCTCCATGCGTTTTTATAATCAGTCATTGTCCCTCCTCACAGAGAGCAGATTATATGGAGCTTAATGACCCCAGTGGGGCACAGTAGGAGCTAAAAGGATTCAACAAAGAGCAGAATAATATTAGTATTGATCTTAAGTACAGAAATATGGACTATTTAAAGTGGTATGACATGCACAGCAAATATGTGAATGAAAGGAACATACATTTAGGCAGTTTCCAGTCTTTCTTCTGTAACAGAATATATCACAGTGCATGCCTTTACACAAACAGCTGAGTGGAAATGGATCAGGAGGACTTGAGAGTGATCACATCAGTGTGTTGGCCTGGTTGACTCTCTAACAGTTGTTCTAGAGGATTTAAAAATGAAGAAAAGCTCATAAAAGAAAGAACAGATAGAAAAAGGGAGGGACAAATCTGCCTGTCTTGATTTTAGTTTCATTAATCCTTGCATTAAGAGGATTGATGGTAAAATGTTAATGCCAGCACGAGCAAGGATACACATGAACACACACATTCAGACCCACACTCTGATCCAAACCCGTGTTTGCTGCCTAACATTCACTAATCCTCAGTGGGTCAAACACATAGCTCCAGATTCAGAGTTTAGTTTTGGAAACAAATTCTATGAAATAAGTAGTTATTAAATAAACATTAAGATATTTTTGTGCACAGGATAATGATATAAGGACAGTGACAGATAGTCAAATCAAAATCTTTGGTGAATGAACATGGTTATTTTTGCAAACACGCAAGCCTCCATTTGTCATGGCAGCTTGGTAATGGGTGGGGTAGGGGGTGGGAGTCTGGAGCTGGGCTTTGAGGGAAGAAGCGAGAGAATAGAAAGGACCCATCTGTTTCTGTAGTGGCAGATAAAGAGAGAATGAGAGGGAGGAAGCACGGAGAGGAAGGAAGGTAAGTGTTAAACAGTCATTTGGTTTGGGTTTTATTCTGTGTAGCCTCTCTGATGATCTAGATAAAGACATCAGTGTTTCCCTTGCAGTTATATTTATATGTGATGCTGTGACATAGGATGTGTGCTGAAGTTAAAGATGTGAGATCTTTGAAGTCTGTGCCAGGAGGTCACAATATTGTATGTGTCAGAGTATACATGACCAAAATTACAGTACTGTTGTTTACAGCCATTCAGCAGACAGTGCCATGTCATTTAACAACCTAATTTAAAAAAAAACAACAAAAAACTGGACAGTGACAAGACAGTTGCAATATGTCTTTTTTGTTTCTTTTTTTTTTTTCTTTCTTTTGAAGTGTAGTCTACAAAATACAGGATCCGTTTTATACAAGTCATGACCTCAACATTGTCACTCATGGCTACATTTCTGTTTGACACAGTGAAAATATAACCGTCTTACAATGACTGAAAAGATTTTCATTATGTCATTATGTAAGATTCATGAATGTTCATCTACATCTATATGAAGTTTGTGCTTAAGTCTGGTTTGTGCTAGAGCCAGTCATTCATCAGCATCCACTGATTCATATGTAGAGGGTTGAAGTTGTTTTTTTTTAAAATGATTTCCTAAATTTCCTTCATTCAATATACATATGTGTTCTCATCTAACTCTTTTCATTTTTGATTTCAATTTGCACTGAATAAATAAAGAAATAAATATCACAAGAAGACTTTTTCACCTGAGAGACCTGAAAAAGTTGGCATGTAATTAAGATAAATGCAATGTGTGCTAATGTGAATGTTCTTTTCCTAATTTCTATGGGAGTTTTGTTGGAGTAGAGTTGACTAACATCAGTAAAGAACAAGCTTCTAGTACATTAACTTAATGTTTTTACATTCAGCTTCACTGGCTAATTTGATTTAATTTGAATGCTACAGTCTGACAGGATGTGCTCAAATTTATTTTCTTTGTTCAGTGGAAGATTCAAGTATACAACAGACAAGTACATGCAAATTCTGAAGGTTCAATGTGTAAAAGTTTTGTTGGAGTCATTTTGTGCTGGTCATTTGTCAACATCAGCTAACTCTATTTCTAAACTAAGCTAAGTTTGTCATGATAAAAATAAAGTGACTAATTTTCTTTCTTTTTTTCCCTAAAAGTCCTTATACTCATTTGTGACCGGTTCTATTCCACTAAAGCAACAACAGTGTGGGTATTACTCACTACCATTAGCTTAGAAATGCTGTCAGATTATATGTGACGTAGCAGAATTCAAAACACTTCAAACATAATTCCTTTGAATTCTTTTTTTTCAGTAAGTTAACTTTATACCACAAAGAGCTCAGGACCAGTTTAACCTACGGTTTCTTTGCACCATAACAAAGACCAGAGGCACAAAAGAACTGTGGTGTTTTATCCAAATTTATTTAAATTGATAAGATTAATGCTACCTTTGCATGTGAGGGAAGATGTTTGTCAGTTCAGTGCACAGCTTGGCCCTCCTGACTCTTGCCCTCAATTCTCTTTCCTTATTTAATCTCATTACTTTAACACTCTTCCTCCATTCATCCACCCTCCCCTTTATCCTTTCCTCTTTGCCCCCTGTGCTATAACTGAAATGGTATTCCCTCTAACATAATTAAATGAAGCAACCTCAGTCTGACATGGACACATGCAGTCACTTCCACCAGTATCCTGTACAACAGTCAGCCCCGCCCCTCTGTATTTTATGGTAATTTCCCTCCATCTTCTGATTGCATCTTGTAGATTGTTTCCCCTGTGGGAATGCAGCCTGGATGTTTCCCGTCAACTTCATTCACTGACCGCTTTAACTCATTAATGTTATTTTGACACTGGATGTCATGGTGTTGTTTCTAATTTTGGCATTAGAAAATGAAGGACTCTTCCGTCATATGACCAGGACTAATCTGAGCACAGAAAGCCAAAGCAAGTTAAAAATATCTTAATTCAGAAATAATTCTAAAAGTGGAAGGACTGGAAATAGTTAAAAAATACAAAATCTTGTCAAAGTGAAAAAAATTGAAGTACAAGCTGAAGAGGCAAAAAGTGGAAATACAAAAGTGAAAAATGTAAGTTGAAAGAGAGCTGAAGTTAGTTTTAATAATAAAAAAAAAGCTTAATAAAGCAAACATTGAAACATTGTTAATGAATACAAAATGATAGAAACAAAATATTTAACTTGAATGAGGAAGTTGAAAAGTGTGAATGAAAAATAAAATGTTGAGTGAACAAAGTTTTTCAGTGTTGAGTATAAAAAGGCCAAAGACACTGAATCACAAAAAGTCAGGTTGAATCAGAAGCTAAAAGAGTTTGAGACAGACAACATTGTTAAAAAAAAAAAAAAAAAAGTATGACAAGTAAAAAGTGGTTAACTGTATGACAGATAAAATTGCTGTGGCCTACATTACTGAAGTTTAAAACTTTAAGAAGCTCTATGGTATAAAAACTTGTGGACAGATGAAACTGATTTGAAAGTGTCAAAAGAATGAGTGTGTAGAATGTGCTGTAGAGCAATAGACCAATGAGAATCAGCAAAGTCCAACCAATAAAAGAAACAGTTTCAACTGCCATTTCACTGAGGAAACAGTTCAACAGAAGGCGTTTTGTCAAAGTGTGTACCTGATATCTTTAAAATGTTTACATTATGAGTGAGAGGAGACTCTGCTGGACATGTTGGTGTGCCATTAGTTGAAATTGAGTGAAAATGAGTGAAACGTGACAAGTTTTAAACCCCTTTATGTATTTTGTTAAAATGGCTCAAAGCTCATTGACATTGGGGTTAATGGAAGAGCTGAGGGGATCAGTTGTTTCTTTGGGCTGAAAATTTTTAAAAAGTATAAGTTACACAACTTTCAAAGTGGTACTCACTGAAAGCAAACATTTCTCTACATTTTAGGGTAAAATGTGCCACTGGGACTGAAATTTGAGAAACCTGTATGAGTATCATTAATGTATTTTTGTTAAGAACTGAACATCTGAAGGCTAGAGTGGCAGTGATGTCACCCACTATATACGATTTATTTGTGTATTTTGTCTGGTTTTTGTGAGGTGAGGTTGTTAGTGAAATTTACAAAAGGCCAGAGTGGAGGAGGATGGGCAAAAATGACTACTGGTCTAATGCAGCTCAGATAGAATGTTATTGTTGGTCAGCACAGCAGCAAAATAATAATAACTATGTTTAGTGTTATACTGATATGTTGGAGTAATATTTGTCCTATATGTCTTTCAAATTGACAATTAGAACTATTTAGCTACAAATCTGGTCACTTCAACTCTGGGTTGGCAGGGTACATTTTTTATTTAAGCAGCATCTACTTGTGTAACACATAAACAGATCTAGTTATAAGGGCCAGTTCATGTTTCAGCTAAATGCTTAATACTGTGTAATCACATGTAATATTGAAAACACAACAATGTCATCATCCATTATGTGCTAACTGACAACTATTCTCTGTGGCTCCAGACCTGCTTTATGGCCAAAAATCCATCTTTAGATAAGTATTCCTGACCTCTAGATTAGCATAAACAAGCAAGTATCGTGGGCACCACAGTGTCACATACTTCTATAAGTTTTGTGAATTTCAATCATATGTGTCTTTGAAAATGACCGTTATAATCAATGTGCTAAAAATTGGGTATTTTCAACTCCTAAAGTTAAGTTTTCAGACTGTGGCTGTCTCAGTCCACAAGAACAGATCTGTTTTTAAATGCTAGATTGTTTCAGTGAAATGCCTAAACCAGGGGTCGACAACCTTAAAAAAAAAAAAAAAAAAAAAGACTGAACAATGTAAAATATATATCTGCTAAATAATAGCCAATTAAAATAGGTGTTGTACCTGGCTAATGTGATTTTTACTCCTGAACCCTTTTTTCATGTTCATACAAGTGTCGGGGATGGCATTCCATGTTTTGAACACTAGTTTGTCCAGTTTGGGAAGGTTTTCAGTGTCATTCCACTTGTGATTCTGAGCAAGAATGGCCTTCTGAGGGGCAACATCTCCAAGATTAGCTGTCAAGTGTTTCAACTTGGACACCCATATATCTTTGACGGCTAGGTCAGCCACTTCCATCTCAAGATCAGGTAGACTTACACCTGCAATTACAGTCATATGCAGTAGGGACGGCTCAATGGTCAGGGGAATGACAGGGAAGGGCAATGCATTTTTTTTTCTCCCTGAAGTCTCAGAATCATTTCCCAAACAATGTTTGCATTGTGGTGATTGCAGACTCTAAAAACTCTCAATTTATCTTATTGTGAGCTGGTTTGAACTTTATAAAAGAGACAAAATGAGACAGTGTTCCTGTCTGTTTATAATCTGTCAGACAGCAATGAACACCTCCCACTACTTACATTATCAGGGTTTATCTTTTGGCGATCCAAAATAAGGCTGTCTAATAATGAAAGGTCCTCAGTCAAGAAGATGAGATTTTATTTTGGTGACTGATTGACAGTTCATTGTTCTTCCAGTAAGAAACACATAGGTCCATGACAAAACCACTAACCTAACTCGAGGACCTATCACAGACCAAATTTGTGTCTTTACTATGCAACATCACAAGGTCTAATTTTACTTTTTAACTTCATTGCAGGGATGGAACACCATACTATAAGTCCATGTATTTATGGGGAACTCTGAAGATTTCTGTCAAGTGACTCTTCAACATGCAGCCAAGATGAAGATGTGGATTATTTTTCTTTGCATAAGCAAAGTATGGATACCAACAGCCTTTACAGCTGATGTTACCCCAACTCCATCGGCTTCACCAGTGACACCCACCGAAGATGAGAGCACTGAACTAGTGGTAAAACATCCCACATTCATGTGGGCCATTGAGAATTCCAAAAGTTACATTAGCTAATGTTACTATTAATTTGGCATGTCCTTATGTGGGTTGTATATATTGTTACTGGTAGCTTGGTGAGTGTTACCTCTCACTTTTCTACACTTCCACTGTCTTGTCCAAATATGGGCACTTCTCTTTCTATACAACAAGATGGTGATGGCCAAAATGCCAAACCCAAGACATTAAGTGGCACAAACCAATGGGTGATGTCATGGAAGCATCATCCACTTTGTATATAGAACCTATGTTTATGACCATCCATCCCACTCTTAATCTTTTCAGTGTTTCAAGATCTTTTTCTAACATGGACTGAGCACTTTAACTTGCACAAATATGAAAAAACAGCCCATCCACTTCACTGTCTTCTCATAGGATTGGCTGATGAAGTATGGCTACCTACCACCCTCAGACCCATCAGCAGGACAGCTACAGGCCTGGACAGCTGTCACTAATGCAGTCAGAGCCATGCAGAGGTTTGCAGGCCTCAAAGACACTGGAGTTTTAGGTGGGCGTCATAGACTATACTGTATGATTTATGTTTAGGGGCAGCACATAGAGGCTAATTCACTGATGGCAAGTCCTATGATTCCATGGATCTTCTGTTGCTCTAAATCTGTACAGATGAGGAAACTAAGGCCCTTATGAGCAGTCCACGCTGCTCCCTACCAGACCAGGCAGAACATTCCAAGTCACCATCCAGTCATGAGGACAGAAAAAAAAGAAAAAGAAGAGCTATTTCCATGTGGAGCCACAGGAACATCAACTGGAGGTGGGAGATTTAATTAACTGGTACTTTGATTCTAGACAATCTAGAGAATCTGTGGGGCAGTGTCTGAAATTCAGTCAGCACATTATTAATGTTGTTCATTCAGACTTTTTTCATTTTACAAAACATCTTGAAACTTAGGTGCATGTGACCTTTTAGAGATTCTGAGCCTCTGATAAATGCCTTTGTGTGTGCCAGATTGGATTAATGCAGTGTCATGCAGTGTAGTTTCAGTCAAGGATATATTGCACAGCTTTAGTTAATCCATTAATGGCTCTTCAATGGCCTCCCATCAGATATAGAATTGATTTTAAGACTTTATCAATTATGCACAGGCCTCAGAATATATAACTGAGTTGGCAGTACTGTAAACTAGAAATAGCAACTTCAGATCCTCTAATAATCATCTGCAGTGTAATCCAAGGTCTAATCGAAAACTGGGGACTGCACATTTTCAGTTTGTGCCTCTAAAGTATGGAATTCATTGCACGTGGCAAGAGTTGTCTTAAAAGCCTCTTTAATGCTTGGTTTAAATTAGTGTTTTTATTATTTTAACTACATTTTAAATAAGTACTGAAAACTTGAGTGGTGTCACTGTGCTCCTCTATGAAGCTTGGCCCTTGAAGTGCCCAACCTAACCCGGTGTGGACAGATACTGGTGCTCCTGGGGAGCCTAGACTGACTTTTTATGTGGCTGAGGTGAGAATTGTCTGCTCCAATTAGCAGAAGGGGCTGCACTTTAGAGAAGAACTGAAGGTGAATGCCCTGGAGATGGCGATGACACCTCTGAAGTTTGTCTGTTGAATAACTGTGATCTATAAAGGATATCTTGTCAAAGTTGAAGGCAGCTTTAATTGTGAATCTTTTCCCTGGATTCAGGGATGTCATAACTAACAGGAGGTCAATCTAAGTTTTCTTTCTGATGGTACATACAGAAAGGTTTTTGATGGGCCCCTTAAGCCCTAGTTTTTTTACAGGCTGATGGCACGAAAACTGTACATTGAGAACCATCATCCATAATGGCATATGTGTGTAGGCTGTGGTGTTTATTCCTGAGGATCACTTTAACCACCTTCAGAAGGACTTTCGGAGTGCTAGGCTGAGGGTTTCGGTACAGGACTTTGGAGTCTGATTTTCTCTCTTACACAGGGTGAAGGATACCAAGGTGCTTTTTATTGCAAAGGGGACAAGGTTTCTTCAGATCACAGTTTGTAGCTCTATGTGGCCCTACGCACCATGCCAGCACATTTTCTCACCCTTAATCCAGGATATTGCATCTCCCATCTTCAAATCCTTAAATTCTTTACACTTGATCGTACAATGATCAGATGAGTTGCAGTATTGACATGCTTTGAACTTAGGCTGAAGGTTTTCAGAGGGAGGGCGAAGAGGGGGTCTTTCATTGGCTCCATGCAGGATGGTGGTTGAAGCAGGAGCAGATCTTGACACTGATCTTCTGGAATGCATGGAGGGTTCAGAGGTCAGATGTCTGACTGACTACAGACTGATGCTCTGCTTCATCTTCAGATGGCCACTTACTAAAAAGGTGTTGAACATGAGAGGAACATGCAAGTTTGGTTGCACCCTCACTCTGCCCCATAGCCTGCAGCATCCCAACTAGGGATTGAACTCAAACTGCAAAGTTGTGAAATGCTCTTCAATCACCAGGTTGCACTTTTAGTAGGTTTATTATGGGGATTATTTTGTGGTGGTCGGACAGGCCGTTTGGCACAAATTGGCAGCCACGCTTCCGTCAGCCTTCCCCGGGGCAGCTGTGGCTACAAATGTACTTTACCACCACCAGAGGGAGAATGTGAGAGTGAATGAATAATGGATCAATAATGTAAAGCGCTTTGGGTGCCTTGAAAATTGCTATAGAAATCTAATCCGTTATTATTATTATTATTATTATTATTATTATTATTATTGTTGTTGTTATTATTATTATTGTTATTATTATTATTATTATTATTATTATTATATTCTCGTACTCGTACTCGTCTTCATCCGCTTATCCGTATTAATTAATAGTAATATTATTATATTACTAAAGCTAAATGATGAGGTTGCCCACACTGCTGGCTTAGCAGCTAAGGACTTGGTGTAGGCCGGTGGTCATAAGCCTCTACGTCTGCAGGTTTCAACGTATAGGGTAGCTTGCTAATGTTAGAATAACCATCATCTTTCCATAAGGATAATTATGAATCACTGAATCATTAGTCCAATCCCAATTCACCCCTTGGCCCTTGCACTTGGCATTGCATTGCATTACATTGCAACTCCGTTTCAAGAGGTACGGGTTGAAACATTCCCCTGTAAAATGAGACAACCCTTCAAGACCTGTTATGTCATCAGCAGTCATCGATGCTGCTGAACAGATGCAACAACTTTTTTTCCGAAAGAATTCACCATGCTGTCAGCAGCTGTAACCATCTCTGTTCAATGGGCTTTGGGGATCTTTTTGCATCTACCAGCATGCGAACTATAGCTCACTGAAATGGCATTAAATGGACGATCAAATGATTAAGTTGTTTATGAAGAAATTACGTACATTTGTGTGTTTCTTTCATCACTTTGCTGCACTTTTTAGCTGTGTTTACCTCCATCTTGCCGATATTTTGAACAGAATTATGGGAGATTTCTCATAACCCTCCGTTTGTAGTGTGGTCAAATCAAATTTTACTTAAATAGTGCCAAATCATAACAAAAGTTATCTCATGACACCCCACATACAGAGCTGGTCGATACCAGACTCTGAAGCCAAGTTACAGAAACCCAGCAGAATCCTCCAGGAGCAAACACTTGTTACTGGTGACAGTGGAAGGAAAAGCTTCCTTTTAATAGGTAGAAACCTGGAGCAGACCCTGACTCCTGGAGGATGGCCGTCTGCCTTGACCAGTTGGGGTAAAAGAGAGAGGGTAAAGGAAGACAAAAAGAGAGAGAAACTAGGGGAGAGGGGGAGAAGGTGGGGAGTAGGGGGAGACACACGGATGCAACTGATGCACAGCAAACTGAAGTTCAACATCTGTGGAACTGTATAATAAACACTATCACAACTATATGGATAAGTGAGTGATGACGATGAAGGAGGAGAGAAGAAAGAGCACAGCAGCAGGTCCAGAGAAGATCCAGGGAAAACCTGAGAGGAGATAAAGCACAGAGACTCCAGGGAAGAAGGAGAGGCAGTGACATGTATTTGCTGGGGCATAAATAGAAGAGAAAGAATAGGACAGAGGAGGTCAGGGAAGAGGAGGAGCAGAGAGGAGGAGCAGGGAAGAGCTCAGTGTATCAGATGAGTCTCCCAGCAGTCTAACCTATAGCAACAAAACTAAGAGCAGCCTGAGCCACCCTAACTGTAGGATTAATCAAAAAGGAATGTTTTTAACCTACTCTTAAACATGGAGAGGGTGTCTGCTTCCCAGACCAAGGCAGGGAGGTGGTTCCACAATTGTGGCGCTTGATAGCTGAAGGCTCTAGCACCTATCCTACTTTTAGAGATTCTAGGGACCACCAGTGCACCTGCATGTTGAGAGCGTAGTGCTCTAGATGGATTGGATGGTCATGGAATTTCTCCAAACAGCCCTCCCTCTTAGCCCTTCCTTTCCGACTCATTGAGAATAGGAACACCCCTACCCCTTCACATGAATATGCAAAATGGAGGGGGAGGGGTAAGGGGGAGGTGCCAAGGGGTGAATTGGGATTGGGCCATAGATTTACACACTGCTATGTGTGATCCACAATCGAAAAAAAAAAAAAAAACAGGTGCCTGCCTACATAGAGTAGCAGCTTTCCCCCATCTTTTTAGGTCATGAACCCCTATTACTCCCCTTCAGTTGAAATCATGAGCTCAAAGCATTATTGCCATAACGGGCATTTATTGCATATCCATGTCATCAACATGCCATGCCATGAGAACTAGATAAACAAAAAACAAATCACATAAAATGAGTATAAAGCTATATAAACATTCTCATAGAGACTAATAGATAAAACAAACCAAACATACATTTTCCTTTACATATTCATTCATTCATTAACAGATTATATTCTGGACGTTCACAGAAAGTTAGCTTTCACTTTCTTATTGCATGAACTTCCTCCTTCCATTTTTCTCGATTTCATCTGAATTTTTTGATGTCTTTATTCTGTCTTAACTTTTAATACACACTTCTACCTTTATAGGGTACATTCATATCCATCCTCTTCAGCTCTGTCCCGTGAAATGATTCGCTCACTGGTCTTCTATGCTTTAAGAGTGTGGGCAGAGCCAACGCCCCTGGAGTTTCATGAGGTTTGTACTTTGGACTGATGCTGTATTCAAATTCTGTGTGAAATAGAGAACATATGCATTTCATGTGGATTGTGATCAAACACAGCAACCTGAAAAAAGTCCAATCTCATCTGATCTAGACAGTTTTCCTAAAGTTCTGAAATGCTGCTTCAACAAAATCACTCTGAGGTCACATTTTTTGCCCTTGTGTCTCCAGGTGGGCAGCCCAGAGGCTGCTGACCTACAGGTAGACTTTCTGCATGGTTACCATGGTGACAGCTACCCTTTTGATGGAGCGGGAGGTGCAGTTGGACATGCTTTTTTCCCATCAGACCCTACCTGGGCTGGGGGGGTTCATTTGGATGCAGAAGAGCAGTGGGTCTTCAGACAACCAGGTGGAACTGAGGACAATGCATCTAAATTCACATAAGTTATACTAAGAAGATATAATAATAATATGTTGCCAAAAAAAAAATTGCACCTGTGTAGCCAATCATATTATTTACACTCAGGTGATGTATAAAGTCAAGATGTTTTTCTTTACCTAACCAACCAGGTCTAGTGTCTAAACCCAAAAAAGTATCAGTGCATCTGTTTTTCTTTGCTATGTTGGTTGTGTTTTCCTGCTGAAGAGACACATGATGGGAGATGTTGTCTGCTTTTGTCTGGTGTTTTCAGACAGCTAGGGGGTTAAACGAACCTGAATGCTGTTCAGATTCAGTCAGATGTGACTCTATTGCTCTAGCTGGCAAATCACTTGATAACAGTCATTGACCTTTAGTTTTTTTTTATTATTATTTGGGCTCAGAAGAAATAGCAGCAAAAGAGGGTGTGTACTTTCATACCTGTCTGTCAAACCTTGGTATCATATATGAAAGTCAGATGAGAGATTTATGTTGTATATTATGTTACAGGTTTTTGGGGTGCATTTGGTTTTAACTGGCCAAATAGTGACTGTATATGGCTATTTTGTTCTTAATGCACATAGATACTCCATTAATGTGGTTTATCGACAACAATATTGGTAGGCAATAGTTCTATTTTTCACTCTAATAAAATCTGAAAAGTACATAAAGCCACTGTAACTGTAGCCTCCCTTCATGTCCTCTTCTGCTTTCTCTTCAGCGTCTGAGGGCACTGATCTCTTCACAGTCCTGGTTCATGAACTTGGACATGCTTTAGGCCTGGCCCACTCCTCATCCCGCCACTCTGTGATGAGGCCATACTACCAGGGCCCTGCTGGGGACCCTCTTCACTACCGCCTGGGACCCCAAGATCTGGAGCACATCACTCAGCTCTATGGTAAGGCTCCGTCAGACCGATGTGATCCCTGAATGTGTAAGTACAGTCTAAAACAGGACTAATTAATGCAGATAAGTAAAGCTTTTTACATTTACACATACTAATGAATACAGCTGAGAGGATGCCTGACCTGATCTCTGTTGTGTTGTTAAGGAAGTACATTGTCTTGTTCTCAGTATACTGAAATACTCGTGAAAGTCTTTGAATTGTTGTGGATCAAAATATTAAAATGCAGGAAACACAGGAAATGATAAAATAAGTGACTGGATTGTTACTGTGCTTAATGTTATGCATGCTTCTTCACATCCGACCAGCTGCTCCTGAAACACAGACACAGACTTAGACTATGTATATGCATCAGTGTGAGAATAAAGTAGCTGCTTGGTGACCTTGGATGCAGCTTTCCTTTTTAAACACATTGCTGTCTTATAATCCTGGCATACTTATTGTAAACACAAACTGTTTTAAACTAAAACTTTTAACCTCACTGTGGGAATAGACGGGGGGGGGTCATAAGAGTGGCAACATCTCAAGTCAGTTTATTAGTGTAATCCCAACCAAATTCGCATTAGCCGCATATGACGATATTACGTGTGACGGCCTGAACAGCTACAGGTGTTTTAATCAAACTGACCTGAAAGTTCTGACTAAAATACTACTACTGCAGTGCTTGTGTGAATCTTTGGAACATTGTGCAACTACAAGACATCTGAAAACTGCGGAGAGGCAGCTGGTGAGAGATTACTCTTTATTAGTGATGGGCAAAATGAAACTTTCTGAAGCAATGAACCTTTTGTATTGAAAAAGGTTTTGGTGTGGTTACGTCCAACAGTAACCAATACTGTTCTAATAATAAAGTGAACAGTGTAAGTTTATTCCACTGGTCGAGGGTTTACCTCATCTGTCCTTCTGACATCCAGTTGGACACTAAAATACTAATAACTTATATACACATGTTCACATCCACTTCACATCTGTTTACTTCTTTGGGTTTTTGTGAAGTGGACAAATCATTCATTTATTAATTCATTTATTTATTTGATTTCATTATCTTATTTCTTTTCAAACCACTACCATTGAATCAGTGTTCGAACCAGTCAGGTACTGTATGTGTCAAATGAAGCTTCAGATGTCATGGGTCACATGATCAGAAAAAAAATTAATCAAGCTCTGATACAAGCTCCTCTGAAAATTGTTTTGTTTTTTTGACACATGCTTCGAAGCTCTGGTGTCACAGGGAAGATCACTACTCTTTATAATGCCTCATTCAGTGTGTTGCATGGAAACCAAAGTGAAAGTGTCTTACTTAGCTTGAAATTGTAGCACTGGCCTCAAGTTGTTATGTTATGGTATTTGCTTGAGTTTGGCTTTGGCTGCCTGAGCGCCCTGGAGTGCACAGTGGGGTTTGATTATTGTATTAACATTTGAAGGTGCCTATTTGTAAACGCAGCAGCAGATGTTTTGGTTAAGCAGTTTGTTTCTCTTTTAATAGTAAATGTTATGTTGCACTTTAAGAATAAAGGGCCTGGGCACAGATTGCTTTCATTTGTTGGATTAAGTGATATCTGTATTATGCTAATTGTAGTTTCCGCAGTTGGTTTAATTTGGGCTATCTCTAAGCCTAAGTATTGTCAATTGAGTGCAATCATTACTTGGATTTCTTGCCTATTTGTATCAAGTCATTCTATTAGATTATTTATTGAGATGTTGTAATATAAGCATATATGCTAAACATATTTTTTACCCATAGAGCAGTGGTTCCCAGTCTGTTTTGGCTCGTGACCCCATTTTAATATTACCAATTTCTGGCGACCCCAGACATTCAAAATGGAGCTGTTTTTTTTTTTTTTTTTGCTAAAATTAATTTGTTTTTGATCATGTAATAGTTTTC
>JAPQRP010000002.1:2463328-2476600 GCA_037367295.1 Apogon hyalosoma
CACTACACCACTCAGATTGGACAAATATCACACACAGATTAGACTAAATATAATACGAGGTACATCTGTATTTAAATAGGCCTATATAGTGTCACTAAATGATGCACTGTTTGCTTATTTTTCTAAGGGTTTGTTTACAGGGGGAAATATATATGTACAGTTATCCATTTTATTGCCTTTCCACATGAACCTTGAAGCGGAACGCACACAATATGTACCTGTTTTATTTCTCTAAAACAGTTTTATAATGTTCTTCACATCTATCATGTTCAACCTCTGACAGAAAAAAAATCATATTTTAATCAAAAATAACCTTCTGATGTCTTCACAACTAACTTATGAGTAACAGAAAATTTAAGCTGGACAAAAAATTGTGATTTGATTTATATTGTGACATATACCGATATCTGCAGATATGAAAAAAATATTGTGATATGATTTTTTTTTCCATATCGCCCAGCCCTATTGCAAGGAGTTAAGAACATACAGCAAAATACAGCAGATTCTTATAAAGAAATAAAAAATGTCACACCCACTGGTTACTTAACCATTCCTACGTCTCTAAACATTGTGATGTATGTGTCTGGTGACAAAGTTCATGTCCCCCTCCTTCACTGGGGGCTATCTCTGGTTGCCATCAGAGTGCCCTGTCATTGTACAGTTGTCTTATGATTCCCTTGTCTTCCTTGCCATAGCAAGATGAAGTGTTTACAGTTGAGGGGGCCCTACAGATACCGTCAGGGTCAGGAGGCAGCATTGGCACCTTCCAAGGAAGAAGGAACTAGATATAACTAGAGATATCTCCAAGAATAGGAGACACTATGGGTGCTAATCATACTGACAAGTGTCACCATTACACAACTTTCAAACACAAAGTATAAACTGAGAATTGTCTAGCATTGCATTTTTCCAGCAGTCTGCCACTGAGGGTCAGTTGTGGCCCAGCACTTGTCCTCAGAACTGTCTTTTTGTTCCTTTCCTCTTGAGAGCTAGGGTAGTGCTTATAGGCCCGCACTTCCAAACTCACCTGCCATCTGGGTTCACAACAAACTCAGGACATCCTCCTCCAATGCTTCTGGTAGTCCTCCTTGGTAAAGGACACCTGAGAGTTTGTCAGGGTCTGTCCAGTATGCAGCCGACATAAACCCTATCACCAAGCTCCATCTGCACTCCTTCAGCCACATCCAGTTTCTCACTGCCCATGGTCTCACATCTCCATAGACTTTGTCCCAGGTCTTCCCCTCCTCCAGCAGAAACAGTCGTCCCCTCTGTGCTGGACTGCTTTAGTAAAATAGCCCACTTTGTGCCCTTGCCTAAGCTCCTGTCAGCCAAAGAGACTACCCAGCTGGGTCTGCTTCATGTCTTCCATCTGCATGGCCTACCTGTCGATGTGGTGTCTGACTTAGGGCCCCAGTTCTCCCCAGTATTTTGGAGGGAGTTTTATAATCTACTGGTGGCCAATGCCAGCCTTCATCTGGGCTCCACCCCCAGACCAAAGGGCCAGAGGGCAAACTGAGTGCAAGAACCTGGAGATGGCATGGTTTCCCAGAATTCCTCTTCCTGGTCAGAGCAGCTTCTGTGGATAGAATATGCCCACAACACTTTGACGAGCTCTGACACAGGCCTCTCTCCATTCCAAAGTGCTAACGGCTGCCAACCTCCACTTTTCCCGTCCCTAGAGAGGGAGGTCTCTCATAAGTCCAAGCATTCATCTGCATTTGTCACTGATCCTGGTTCCATGCTCACTCTAACCTCCTATGCTCTGTGGCTCGTTATGTTGCTGCAGCTGACCAACATTGTACTCCAGCTCCTGCCTATCAGGTTGGCCAGTGGGTATGGCTCTCCACTCGGGATCCTCCCTTATGGGTGGAATTCAAGAAGCATACACCCAAGTTTATTGGCTCATTCCCTATACAAAGGATCACCAGCCCGACAGCTGTGACTCTGAGACTTCCACATTCCTTGCAAAACCACCCGACATTCCATGTGTCCAAGGTGAAGCCAGTCCATGAGAGTCCTTTGTCGCCGGCTGTCCCACCTCCTCCATCGGTCCTACCTTCGTGCATTGCTTGGTTCATTACCATCAGCGTGGGAGGGGACTCCAGTATCTGGGAGTGCTATTGTTCAGAGGAGAGGTCCTGCGTTCTTGCCCACTACATCCTCGACCTGGACCTTATCATGGACTTTCACTGTCATCATCCTGACCAACCCTCCAACACCTCTGCACCATCCAAGGGTCCTCATCTGGCTGTTCATACCTCTTTCCTGCTTGCCCTCCCAGAGGGGAATCCACCTGCTGGAGAGACATCCTGCAATACAGACTCTGCCAATTCTGGCTCCTCTGCCCTTACAGCTGAGGAGATAAACTGGTCTGGCTCAGACAAAGTTTGAGATGGCTTGTATTTTTGTTATTAAAAAATAATTTTATCAAGCATGTTTCAAAGTAAAGTAATCTCTTATTCAAAAATATCCTGGCTAATATTGAAGTATATTTAACCACTAGCATGCATTTCTCAATACTGAATATATGTTTGTTTTCCCATTAGGTTCATTTTTGCTTTTCAGTGGCTGGACTTGTATGATGGTTTGAGAAAATTTTGTTAGGCAGCATTGGTTTTATTCCTTTTTTGTTGCATATTTACAACTGAATATTAAATAAGGTTCATTCTCATATTATCTGGCTTCTTTCAAGACTTTAGCTGCGTATTATTTCACTTTCCAATCAGCCAATGCTGTTGTGTCATATTCATAAATATGATGTGACATAGCCTTCAGAAAACATAAAAAGTAGGAAGGTTTTTCATTTAAAGGTTTTGGAATTGAGATCATGCAAATATATTGTATTTAAACCTGGAATAAAGCTGTAATGTTTTTTAAAGATAAAAAGAGTTGCCATGCTCTGCCTTCTATACTGTGTTTTTGTGTTCATCTTTGTGCAGGTGTGTAACTCTTGTGGTCAGGTGGGGTATGTTCCTGAGCATTATGTGCAGTTCCTGTGTTTACCAGCAGATGACTTCACACAGCTGGACACCTCATTCAACTCCACCTCATCCACAGGGAATACGGAGAGGGGAGGAAGCAGGGGTCAGTGATGCATCTGCCACTAAATACAACAGTACTGAACACATCAACATGTGATAAAGAATGGGATTAGTGAGATGAGATTATTATCAGGATGTGAATGTCATTTGAGTGTAAATATAACTGCCATCCCTTCTCAGGTATGGCCAGAGCTCTGTACTCTTATCAGGCCCAGAGTGCAGAGGAGCTGTCTTTCCAGGAGGGAGCACTTATCCACCTGATTCGCTGTAAGCATGGAGAGGTGTGTTCTCAGTTCTGCCTCAGTCAAGGCTTAGACAATCTAATAAGGTCATTCAATCGTTGTTTTATCTTTAATTTATATAGATGTAGCTGCATCAGAGCACTTCATCTTTAAGACAAAAATACTGTACTTACAAGCAGTACAAAGATACAATACAAGTACAATATACACAAAGCACATCATAGTCACAAGCACATACCCCCCACTGAAGCAATGGAATCAGTCTTTCCCACTTAGCAGGACTTTAAAAATGTCACCAATTTAGAGGATAACCTTAAAAACTTGATTTTACATTACAATTCAGGAACAGACACAGATTGATTTTACATCTACAAAATACATAGTCAAGACATTTTAGGGGTTTTTGAAGAATAGATAATGAGATATCAGATACAAATACAAATCAATTTTGTATCTGATACAAACCAAAAACCCAGGTATTCATATAAGGATATTTTCTAAAGGTATCAAATTAAGAGTAGGTATTTTCATGTCTGTTTTCTGGAAAGCAGCATACAAGTAATTTAAGATCAAATTTACAACTACTAGTATTACTTTTGTTGTGGAAGTTTTATGGCCGCAGGTGGGAGGCATCTCTGGTCTCTTTGTTATTCTTCCACACTGTACTCTGGAAGTTGAATTTATGTCTCTGTACTCCTGTCTAGGTAGTGGAACTTCGTTGAGTAACAGTCACACAAGAGCCAAAGACAAACTCAGAGATTGAGCAGAATTCGAGCTGCATATAGTGTTTATTCATACACAAAATAAACACTTATTTGAAATCTGCAGAAACAACTGACTTTTTCACTCTGGGAGACCACTTTTATATCACAAAAAATAGGCTAGGTTTTAGCAATAGACCATGCTCCTTTTTGCTTTTTTTTTTTTTTTTTAAATCATATTTTGAACATTATTTTAGTCATGTTGGAAGCCCCCCTTCTTGGAGTCCTCCCAAATAGGGTAAATTTTTACTGGTGTCTGTCTGGATTGGACAGCATATATCAGGGGTGTCCAACCTTGGTCCTGGAGAGCCGATATCCTGCATGTTTTAGATGTTTCCCTCTTCCTGCGCACCTGACGGGTCATTATCAGGTTTCTGGAGAGCTTGATGATAGGCTGATCATTTGAATCCGGTGTGTTGGAAGAGGGCTACATCTAAAACAATGCAGGATAGTGGCTCTCCAGGACCAAGGTTGGCCACCCCTGGCATATATAAATATGCAACTATTTCCCAGTATTAGTTTATCATATAGAAATATGGAACTTTTTCCCAGAATGTTCAAAATTTCCATGAGCTCATGTGTTCTTTTTTTCTACACCACATTTTTGAAAACTTTCCATGGGCTCACGTATTCTCCCAAGAAAAAAGTCAGTTACTCTGGTTCAATCTTCACATTATACTAAGAATAACTTCTGGCATGTAAATGAATACAGGTTGAATACTTTTGAATTCAGGTTGAACACTTTTGATTGAAATACTGGTTTCCAGGACACCACACTTTCAGCTGCTCCCTTTAGGTGTTGCCACAGCAAATCATCTGCTTCCATTTAAGTTTTTTATGATAGTTGAATCTTACAGTGATGTTGCAGATTGCAAGTGAATGAATAATATGTACTTTGACTTTTCAAAATAGGAGATATTAACTCTGGTCCACACTTACAGTGGATGTAAAAAGTCTGCACACCCTTATTAAAATGCCAGTTTTTGTGATATAAAAAGATTAGACCAAGATAAATCATTTTAAAACTTTTTTCCACCGTTCATGTACCCTATAACCTCTACAAATGAATTGAAAAACAAAATGAAATATTTTAGGGAGGGGAAGTTAAAATAAATAACTAAGATAATGTGGTTGCATAAGTGTGCACACCCTCTAATAACCGGGGATGTGTCTGCTTTCAGAATTAACCTAGAATTAAATTAATCACATTCAAACTCATGTTAAATGGGAGTCAGCACACACCTGCCACCATTTTAAGTGCCTCTGATTAACCCCATGTAAAGCTGAACCATTCTAGTAGGCTTTTCCTGACATTTTTGTAGTTACATCTTACAATACAAGCCATGTCCTCAGAGAGCTTCCAAAGCATCAGTGGGATCTCATTGTTCAAAAGTATCAGTCAGGAGAAGGGTACAAAAGAATTTCCAAGGCATTAAATATACCATGGAACACAAAGAAGACAGTCATCATCAAGTGGAGAAAATATGACACAACAGTGTCACATTACCGAGAACTGGACATCCCTCCAAAACTGATGAAAAGATGAGAAGAAAACTGGTCATAGAGGCTGTCAAGAGGCCAACAGTAACACTGAAGGAGATGCAGGAATTTCTAGCAAATATTTGCGATGTAGCACATATGACAACAATCTGATATGTCTGGGCTATGGGGTAGCGGAGCAAGACCAAAGTCTTATCTTGTGAAGAAAAGTAACGAAACCCAGCTAAATTTTCTAAAAACACATTTTAAATCTCCCAGATGCATGTAGGAAAATGTCTTATGGTCCGATGAAACCAAGGTTGAACCTTTTGGCCATAATTCCATATGTTATATTTGCCGCAAACACAACACTGCTCATCACCAAAAGAACACCATACCTACAGTGAAGTATGGTGGTGGCAGCATGATGCTTTGGGGCTGTTTTTCTTCAGCTGGATCTGGGGCCTTAGACAAGGTGGAGAGAATTCTGAACAGTTCCAAACACCAGTCAGTGTTGGCACAAAACCTTCAGGTTTCTGCTAGAAAGCTGAAGATGAACTTCATCTTTTAGCACAACAGTGACCCAAAGCCCACATCCAAATTAACAAAAGAATGGCTTCACCAGAAGAAGATGAACATTTTGGAATGGCCATGACAGAGTCCAGACCTGAGTCCGATCGAACATCTGTGGGGTGATCTGAAGAGGGCTGTGCACAGGAGATGCCCTCACAGTCTGACAGATTTGGAGCATTTTTATAAGAGTGGGCAAATATGGACACATCAAGATGTGCCACACTGATAGACTCCTACCCAAAAACACTGAGTACACTAATAAAAAGCCAAAGGTGTTGCAACAAAGTATTAGTTTAAGGGTGTGCATATGTATGTAACCAGGTTATTGTAAGTTTTTTTTTATTTTTCCCCTTAAAAGATTTCAGGGTTTTGTTTTGTTTTGTTTTTTCTCAATTGACTTGTACAGCTTATAGGTCTGGCATTTGAAAAGGGGTGTGTAGACTTTTTATACCCACTGTAAATGGTAGGTGATGGTAATGCATGCTGGGTGCAACTTGCTATAAAATGTGAAAAAGGAGAAATGTGTTCTAAGTTACTGTAGAAACATTGCAGTGCAACATAGAGGTGAGGTTAAAATGCCATTGTGAAATAACATAAACATAAGCATTGTCAGGATCCACCTACACTCTTAAGGTTGGTGCACAGTACAGAAATCCAAATGCAGGTTTTGACCCACATTGAAAAGAGAGGATGATATTATATATAATATGGAATCATCTGCATGAATTTCTAATTCATTTATATTAAAACAAAAAACAAGTTTAGTCAGATACAACCACTATCCTTGCATCGCAATCTTTCACACAGGTTTCTCATTTACTAGGAGTTGTGGGCAAACATACAGTATGTGAGGTGACAAAGACCCCTGATCCAAGATGGTGCCACGTACGGATGCCTCGGTGCTTTGCTCCATAGTATTTTGTCTATTTTTGTTTATTTGTAGCATCAGAAATACGTACTTTTGCAGATCAGCTACCCTGTGTTTCACTGAAACCTGGCTTAGTGAACACATCCTGTGACACAGGATTCTGTCGGGCTTTCACCTTCTCCAAACGGACCGGGTAACGGAGATCTCAAGGAAGAGGAGGGGAGGCGGAATCTGCTTCTATATTTACAAAGGTTGGTGTATGGATGTCACAGTTTTGAAGAAATCTTGCAGCCCCCACTTGGAAACATTTCTCATAAACTGCAAGCCGTTTTTTTCATCGCAGGAGTTCTCATTTATACTGGTTGGGGTTTATGTTTCACCTCAGCTCTGTGTCAATGAGGCTTTACATCACCTGGCTGACCAGATAACTGATATGGAAAGAAAACACCCAGATTCCCTGCTCATTGTTCTTGGGGACTTTAACAGAGCAAACCTCAGCTGTGAATTGCCAAGATACAGACAGCATGTTAAGTGTCCCACCAGGAACAAAAACACTCTAGACCATTGTTACTCTGTTTTAAAGGAGGCATATCGCTCTGTCCCCCATGCAGCCTTGGGGCTCTCTGATCACTGCATGGTTCATCTTCTCCCAACCTACAGGCAGCAATTCAAATCTGCAAAGCCTGTAGTGAAGACTGTAAAGAGATGTACCTCTGAGTCAAAGCTGGAGTTACAGGCCTGCTTTCATTGCACTGATTGGAGTGTTTTTGAGGCTGCTACTACAGATCTCAACAAACTCAAACACTGTGACATCCTACACTAGCTTTTGTGAGGACATGTGTGCTGACCAAAACCCTCTGCACATACAATAACAATAAATCCTGTTCACTGCAAAACTCAGGATGCTTTGTCAGGCCAAGGAGGAGGCCTACAGCAGTGGGGACAGAGTCCTGTACAACAAGAAGAGGAGCACAATGCCAAAGGAGATCAAAGTGGCAAAAAGATGTTACTCTGAGAAGCTGAAAAACAGTTTCTCAGTAAACAACCCTGCGTCCATGTGGAGAGGTCTACTGGACATCACCAGCCACAGGAGACCTTCCCCCCACATTGCAGTGAGTTGTGAATTGGCTGATGACCTGAATACCTTCTACTGCAGGTTTGAGAAGCCAGCTTTCACACCCATCCCCCGCATCACTCAGGATGTGTGAAGAGGACATGTCAGCTCTTCAGGAGACAAAACACCAGGAAAGCTCCAGGCCCAGATGGGGTGTCACCCTCCTGTCTGAAGGTCTGTGTTGACCAGCTGGCCCCCATCTTCACCCGGATCTTTAACAGATCACTAGAGCTGTGCGAAGTCCCCTCCTGCTTCAAATGCTCCGCAATAATCGCAGTCCCCAATAAACCAGTAATCTCAAAACTAATGTCGCGTTTCCAGTATGCGGAACCAGCTCGACTTGGCTCAACTCGACTCAGCTGGGTATTCCTGGAGACTGTTTCCATTACAGGATACTACCAACTTTACAGTACCTGTTCGCCATAGCGATGCTGTGCATTACTTCCATGTTGTTTGCTTAGGGAATTGTTGATAACCTCGCTTGTTGCGCATTGTCTCATCTGAATTTTTATATTGGCCACCAAGGACTGAATCTCCTCGACCAACCATGGTGTAGTTTTGGGCTGTCATCATGTGGATTAATGTACCGCTATATTTACTGTCAACTTCCACATCTGTATTTTGTAAAACAGCGGGTCACAGAGACAACTGTCTGACCAATCAGAGGTCTGCAGTGTTTATATGTCACGTTTTAGTATCGCTTGGAACCTCGGTGGAGGTGATACCAAAAAACTTGTACCGGGTACCAGATTCCAGGTCCTTTTTTGTAATGGAAATGCAAAAAGGCTGAGCTGAGTCTAGTCAAGTCAAGACAGTACCACGTAGTAGAAACACAGCATATATGACTACAGGCCCGTGGCCCTGACATCTGTGGCCATGAAGTCCTTTGAGAGACTGACGTTTAGCCGCCTAAAGGACATCACAAGACCCCTGCTGGAAGCCCTGCAGTTTGCATATAGGGCAAACAGGTCTGTGGATGATGCAGTCAACCTGGGTCTGCACTACATCCTGCAACACCTTGACTCCCCTGGGACATATGCAAGGATCCTGTTCATGAACTTCAGCTTGGTGTTCAACACCATCAGCCCAGACATCTTCTACCGCAAATTCACCCAGCCTACCATCCCAGCCTCCACTTGTCAGTGGATTACAAACTTCCTGACAGATAGGAGACAGCAGGTAAGGCTAGGAAAATTTACATCTAGTACCCAGACAACCAGCACAGGCGCTCTCCCCACTGCTCTTCTCCCTTTACACCAATGGCTGCACGTCAGGAGATCCATCTGCCAAACTCCTGAAGTTTGCAGACAACACAACGGTCATTGACCTCATCCAGGACAGTGATGAGTCTGCATACAGACAGGAGGTGGAACAGCTGGCCCTCTGGTGTGGTCAGAACAGTTTGGAGCTGAACACACTCAAAACTGTGGAGATGACAGTGGGCTTCAGGAGTAGCCCTCCTACACTGGCCCCATCACAATCCTCAACAACACTGTGACAACTGTGGAAACCTTCAGGTTTCTGGGATCCACCATCTCCCAGGACTTGAAGTGAACTCCCAAAATAGTTTCCATAATCAAGAAAGCCCAGCAGTGGATGTACTTCCTGCGTTAACTCAGGAAGTTCAACCTGCCCCAGGAGCTGCTGATCCAGTTCTACACCGCAATAATCCAGTCTGTTCTCTGCACATCCATCACTGTCTGGTTTGGTTCAGTCACCCAACAGGACAGGAACAGACTGAAACAGACAATCAGGACTGCAGAGAAAATTATTGGTAGTAAACTGCCCACCATTCAGGACTTATACTCATCCTGTCACATCTCTGTCTTTTCTGTGGCTGTTTTCCCCTCCTGGCCCCTTGAACTCTGCCACTCCTTCTCATCAGTTTATCTCACTCACCTGTGAGCGCAGCTATAGTCCATCAGGCAGGGTGTATATATTTATCTCTGTGCTCCTGGTCCGGGGCCAGATTGTTCTCAGCATTAAGCCAGACTATCCAGCGTTTTTTTCTGCCTGATTCTTCGTTTCTGAACTGGACCGTCCCTGACCTGCTTTACCCGTTGCCTGACTCCCTGTTTGCCTGAGAACACCCGTCCGTCTGATCCCTGGTGACCTACCTGCCTTTGCCCCTGACCTCGTCTCTCAGTCTGCCCCCTGGTATGTCGACCTGTCTTCCGTCCCTGACCACGTCTTCTGCCCCTTTGGTTTTGCCTGGTTTCCCTGGTCTCGGACCCTTCGCCTGCCCCTCGACTCTGCGTCTGCCTGCTCCTCGTCGGCTGCTCGTCGGCGAAAGACACTAAGAACTTTGTCTGCGTTCTGCACTTGGGTCTTTTGCTATCGAGGTTACACATCCAGAGTCAGGAAACAGGGAGGAAACATCACTGCAGACCCATCACACCCTGGTCACAACCTGTTCGAGCTTCTTCCCTCTGGCAGGCGATACAGAGCACTGTACGCCAAAACAGCCAGACATAAAAACAGTTTTTCTCCCAGGCTGTCACTCTGATGAAAACTTTATGAGCCATCCAGTATCAGTATCCCCCTGACTCCAGTTCATCCACTCACAAACTTATATTTTGCACTCTGTACAAATACTTTGACTAATTTGCACTATGTAAAAAACTGACTAATTTGCACTACAGTAATATATACATAAACATATTTTTAATAAACTGGATCCCTGTACATATCCACTCATTGTATAAAAACTCCAATTTGCACTGTGTACATATTACAATATAAATCCACTGTAAATCTCAACTCATTGTTGTTGATTCTGAGAAAAAACCAAACTTGTCTCTAGTCGAATGTTTGTCTATATTAGGTCTACATTCAAGTGTGATTGGCTTGATATTGTTTTTGGTTCATGCAGAAATTGAATATTGTGAGCAAAGAAAAACCAAAGCCACATTCCTTGTATATGTTCACATGCTTGGCCAATAAAGCTGATTTTGATTCTGATGTTTGACTTTTACTCACCAACATGTTGGAAGTCCATCCTTGAGTTCAGTTAATTGCTATCACTATCAGGTCACACTGACAGATACATCATCTTAGATGATTTGTGGAGACTTCTAGTGCAAATGTGAATTAAAGTGTATTTCATTTATTAATTGTCTGTTTGGTCAGGTGGATGATGGTTTTTGGGAAGGAGAGCTGAATGGACAGATTGGTGTTTTCCCTTCACTGGTGGTAGAACTTATCCTCGATGAAGGGGAGGAAGAGGAAGAGAAGGTGAGACTGGATTCTCTGACAGATTTGAATAGTCTTGTACTTCATGACTTTCTACATGACATCCAAGTGAGGAAGGTGAACATGTCACTGGTTTCAGAAACAGTCTGTGCACTTAAAAACAGCTGTTTATACTGTTTGGTTTTTTTTTTTTTTTTGAATTTGTAAATTTTGAACAGATTGAAAGTTAAGACTCAAAATTCATCCCTGGGCAGGCAGGGTATCAGTGAGCAGAAGGGGCAAAGTGTCGTGTGACTGGTTGGGGGTATTAGTCAACTCTGCTTACTTTTTCACTTGTTTCACTTCTTTTGACTAATTTTTGTTTCTGCTGTGATGTTTTTCTTTTTAGCCTCTTCCAACGCCAACTATGCCTACCTTCTCACCCCCTATCCCAGTCCCCTCCAGCCCGGAGTGCACTGTAGCAGCTGATGGGACCCCCCCTTTCTGTGTGGAGGACAAAGAGCAGGTCATTTTACCTGAGCTCCAGAGACTGCAGGACAACAGAATAAGTGAGTTTTGCTTTTCACTTCAGCTATCATATAGTGTACCTATCTGCATTTAGTTCAAACTACAATTAACTACAAGATCAGTGTTCCTAACATGGTGATTGTTTACTGTGTTTTTTGGTCATTCTGCTAGACACTGGAGGCAGCACCCACAATTCTCCTGATCTATACAGCGGTCGACTGAGGCCAGTATGTGCTTATGAATCTATTTATGAATAGAGATTTGTTTTATATGCATTTATTTCTAACAGAAATTAAACACCAACAGAATAAACAGGCCAAAATGAAAGACAAACAAATTAAAGAAGCATAAGCAAATTTACAGGCCATAAATAACAAATAACCTGTTCAATATGAAGACAAATGTTCACCTACTCTGACTAGATACTCATGTAGTGATTTTTTCACTGAGTAGCTGATTTATTTTGTGTCTTAAATGTTTAGTAACTGGACCACTGATCCTTAATTCTTATTAATGTTAGTTCTCTTCCTTGTCTTTGATCCCTGAATCAACTGAAGTTCCAAAAACCAGAAGATTTCAGTGTCACAATAGATTTTACAAGGCAATTATAGCCTGCAATCCTACAATAGGTCAAAAAACTAAATCCATTTAGTGTATTCATACTGTAAATCAACATTCAAATGAACCATGTGACCCATAGTTCATCCTGACTGAAACCATCTTTTTAGGCCCAGACCGGCTGTTTGGTCCTCACCTGTGGTCTAGGGGAGGTTTCACGGTTTGAGTTTAGTAGTTTGGTAAGAGTCTGGTTTAGACCAGCTCTAAATGTAAAGTGTCGTGAGATAACATTTGTTATGATGTGACACTATCTAAATACATTTGATTAATTGATAGTTTGGTGCCAGTTAAGTTCAGACCACACTGAAAAGTCATAAGGTCTGGACAAAGAGGTGGCATGAATTGAGAGTCTGGTTTCAACCAGCTCTTTATGTGGAGTGTCATGAGATAACTCTTGTTGTGATTTGGCACTATATAAATAAGTTTGATTGAATATTGCCTTAGTCATACTTGAGGTATTGATTTGTCCCACAGCTGATACCTGTGCCACCCAAAGATTTTTCAGAGAGCAATTTTTTTTATGCTAAGAGGTTGTTTGTTGTTCCAAATGATAATCATTTTTGTAATTTCTAAAGATTCTGCTGACTAAACATGAACTCAGAAGGTCTAAATAAAGGATACAAATAATAGTACCCTTACTGAAGTAATGGAAGAAAATAATTTGTTCCTCAACTTGTGAATTGTACACACGTGGACAAAATAGTTGGTACCTCTCTGTTAATGAAAGAAAAACCCACAATGGTCACAGAAATAACTTGAATCTGACAAACACAATAATAAATAAAAATTCCATGAAAATGAACCAATGAAAATCAGACATTGTTTTTGAATTGTGGTTCAACAGAATTATTTTAAAAAACAAACTCATGAAACAGGC
>JAPQRP010000002.1:2517560-2528384 GCA_037367295.1 Apogon hyalosoma
GTCCATAGGAGTGGATCTCTCCTTCACTGTGGTTCTCCCTCAGGTTTCTCTTTTCCCACTGGGTTTTGTGGAGTTTTTCTTTGCCCAGAAGGAGGGTCTAAGGGTGGGGGATGCCCAGGACATTAATCCATTTCCTTCATCTGCTGTGTATTTGACTGTTGTTTGTCCAACTGACTCTGTAAAGCCCTGTGAGACAACCTTGTTGTGATATAGAGCTCTACAAATAAAACTGAACTGAACTGAATTGAACTGAACTGAATTGAAATGAATTGAATTGAATATGATTGTACCTCTTAATACTGTACAGGCTATAGTTTCTATGGGAAACCACAGTGCACAGCGAGTGGACCATAAATTCAACAAGAAATGCACTGGATTAGAAACTATTAGTTTGGTTGTTTGTTTGATTTGATTTGATTTTGTTTGATTTGATTTCTGACCTGACAACAGTCTCAGCTGCTGTGTTAACAACTTGATTTCAATGAAGAGGACTCAGGTTTTTTTCCCTATGCTCAGTCTTGAGTTCTTCAGTGCCTTTCTCCTGTTCCTATTCAGTAGCAACCATATGCAACAAGTGGTGTCGGTTAACATCTACAAAGGACTCTAAAGCAAACTTCAAGAAGGACACAAGGACACACAAATGTTACCTTAAGGCTATTTATGGTTGATCATAAGAGGTAGTCAGTACTACAACAGTTCGGTCGCTCAGTTAATCTCACTGACAGAAAACTATTTCAATTTACAATTTGCCACACTGCTTATTTCACCAGTACCCTGAACATAAGTTTAATATTTTCATGGCTAAAGTCAAAATTTTGCAATAATATCAGAATACAAAAATACACGTCACTGACTTGCGGATACTTGTTGACTTAATGCATTCTGCTGCCCCTTACTCTATCCGTTAAAATGAATACCTAACCTATCCTTAACCCTGAAAAAGTCATTTAAAGTTGAGCAGACTGGCCTAAATGTCCTAACAATGCCCAAACATCCTCCTGAAATTTGTCCATGCAACTATACAAAGACATGTGTGCTCCACCCAAACCCCTGTGGCTCTCTTTCTGTCTTTTCACCAGCTGCTGCTGTCTGACAGACTGATGATGACTGTGTTTTTTCCCTTCCTTGCTTCAAAGTATGTTGCAGCAGATGGCCTGGAAAGGCAGAGTGGGGGAATGTGTTGGAGAGGCTGCTGGGGAATGTGCCAAGTGTGTGTGTGTGTGTGTGTGTGTGTGTGTGTGTGTGTGTGTGTGTGTGTGTGTGTGTGTGTGTGTGTGTGTGTGGTTTCAGTTCGCGTGCCTTCTCGCTGCCCTCTGCCCTTCGTGGCGCCAGCTCCACTTCCCCTCCACTCTAAACATCTGGTGTCTGGGACTTTGAGAACACACACACACACACACACATACACAGGCGTGTACACAGGGAGAAACAGCCAACAGCCAACGAGCAGGGAAAAAGCTGTCAGCTAGTTTCCAACAAAAAAAAGCAATATGCCTGTGCAAGCTGTACATCGGATTTCATAAATGATTGTAAAAAATGATTACTCACAGTGCAAACTATTTATTTTTTAACACAATTTATAGATGCTGAATGTATATAGCTCTGAGTCATGTTACTTTTTTACTTTAACATTCAACTTGTTAAAAAATAATTTTAACGCCATGATGATTTGGACAAAGACAGGGTTCAGTAGTTAAGTTTGATGGAAAGGACAATAAATAAATAAATAAATAAAAATACATTTTAAAAAGCTCACTTTAAAGGGTTTTGCCTTTTTCAGAAAGTGTTCATGCTGTCAATGGGAAGTGGAAACACCTTTTTCTGGTAAACTGTCACATAGTGAACACTGACATCACCATAAAGTGTGAAAATATGGCTGGTCCTAGCTACATGTTATGTGAATTGATGGCTTCCTAAAATAATCCCCCCAAAAAACCCATCACATTCATTTCAGATGGAAAACAGCAATGGAATGCTCTATTTTAGCTAGGTATAGTGTGGCCTATAGCGCCACTCTCTTGACGGCATCAGGCAGTCTAGTTTATTCATTAACCAACCCATATACGGAAACAGACATAATTCACAATTTATGTTTTGTGACTTTTCAAAAATTTGAATCAAATTTGCATAACACATTAAGGAAACATGGCCTCTGGTGACAACCTCCAAGTCCATGTTTGCCATAAATCCCCTTTTTTTTTGTCTCAACCCAAACAGACAATAGATAACTATGGAAGATGCATCACAACATCACTGCACTCTGCTCTAAAAAAATGAAACTGAAGTAGTGCATTTACTGGAGCTACCGTCTTCCTACAGTGACACATACTGTGACCACAGTCCATGTTGGCCACACATAGAGGAGTCCACTGTGTACATTAATGTTGCTTTGACAACCCATTTTACTTGTGGTGGCCCCAAGTAAATCCACAAGAAGTGGATGGAGGAACCAACCCATCTCCCATGACATCTAAACTGTAATTTGAAACTAGAAGATTGGCGATCATCTTGCCAGATGTGATCATATGTGGAGAGAATGGCGGAACTGGAGGACTGCAAAGAGTGAGCTAAAGCTAGATGTTAGTTTATTATGGTTTGTAACAAGGTCTTCTTCAAACACTTAACACACACTGCATAACCACATCAAATACATTTTATTTAATGAACAGAAGCTCTGAAAGTCTGACCCAGCAGTTGAGTGAACTGTGTCAAAGCTGTCATCATGTCAGATATCAAGCTTTTTATTTGTCCTAAAATATTACAGATGAAACAATAACTCAAAGATGGGCTAAAAACACTAATTAGAAGGTCTACTAAAATGACTGACACCTGAATGATTCCTGGAAAATAAATATTGTCTTGGTGTTTGTTGGGAAATCTATGGGATCCAGGCCTGTTTGGAATCAGAATCTACTGGCTGTCAGCAGTATTACACTTTGCCCCTTGGCTGACAATTGAGCCACGTGTAAACAGTTTCTGGTCTCCATGCACACTGAATTAAAACCTGATCATGTCAGGAGGATGGATGGTTGTTGGCTTTTTTGTGCAGTCAAGGAGGTTGGCCAAATGTCCAGAACAGAATTGCTATTAAGTTCATGACTGGTCAGTATCATGACACGTGTCAAAAACTGATAAAGTCAAGTTAGTTAATAATGTTAATCTGTCAATCTCAGTGACCCAGCTATTCATATATTGTATTAGCAAACATGTGAATAGCCTAGCTGGTAAGGATAATTGTAGAATTAACAAAAAGAATACATGTCAGTGAAGCAATGGAGCTGTACATACTGGGATTAATGTGTAACACAAGAAGACTTGTGAATTGGCATGTGTTGACCAGAATGACTTATAAATGGTATAACTTTTAATAAATTATTCACAAAGGTATTAAATTCAAGCTTTTCAGAAAGGTGAAGACACCTCAAACACAAATGAGACTGATGAAATCTATCTAAAAAAAAGAGAGAAATCACCTCTGGGAAAAATCGATTGGACATGTTTTTCAAATTTTCATGTTGGATAAAGTTCCACTGGTGAACATAGACAGGTTCAATAGTGCAACCATCCACTAGAGAACCATTCACATACCTTGGCTTCACTTTGAGGGAGATGTTGTGTCATCCAAACAATCAATGGCTGAAAGCAAATGTCCACACTTGACTGCATTGCAAACTCAAGGACTTTATATCTAAGGTTGCTCAAGCATTTTGAGAGTGTCCCATTTACCTGCAGACTACAGCGGTGTTTGCTCAGAAAATTACCCATACTTCATTGCAATATAGATGCCACAAAAATCAACTTTTGTATTATTATAAGTACAAGCAATCATGTTGGTCATTTTAAAACATCCATCTTGACTTTTTACTGCAATTAATATATTTCGTCTCCTGGTACCCCTTCTATTTTCAATAAAACTATCATTAATACTAAACAAAAAACAGCAATGTATGGGCAGAACCAATAAGAAAGAAATAAGAGAAGTATAGATGATATTCTTTCTGTTATGGTAATTAACTACTTAACAGTGTGCATTAGATACTAAATAAGGAGAATGCATTTGCAGTAGGTTTGCATTAACAAACAGAATCAACATCAAAACAGGAGGAAATTAAAAAAAAAAAAAAAAAGAAAGAAAATTTAAAAAAAGAAGCTGAAATGGGATGCAAAACCTATGAACTGACAAAAGACTCATCTCTTATTACTGGCAAAATGGTTTTAGTGCTGCTAGAGCCACCAAAATGTAATTTCTACATTTTTGCTCACTCAATACACCTCACAAGTGTGATAAATATCAATCCAGTCATTTGTGAGTTCTCACAGAGTCAACACAAGATGACCAACGTACAAGGGAAGCGAAAGCTGTTTCTCACAGATTCGGCAAGAAAACGAGCCAGATCACTACAATGTAAAATTATACAGTGCACCATGGTTGTTTTCAAGATACGTATAGTCAATGACACTTGGGTTCAGCACTCACAAAGAGACAGCAAAATTGCTGCTGCGTGGAATTCCCATTCCCACAATGGACTTCATGGCAAAATTTCCAAAAAGGCCCAAATGACGTTTCGGTTTGGTCTGTAAACTGTGTTTATGATGGAGTCCTCTACGAAGGTGTTCACTGTGAGGGAAATGATTCAGGTGCAGAAGCACAGACAGACTAATGGATTAGTGATAATTAAGATATCACTGGGGTTTTACAAATAAAAAAAGAGTTGTGATGAAAGTCATACACTGCTTTAAGGTTGATGCAAAAAAGCAATTTTATAAGTTACATAAAGACTGATGTGTCTGTTGGAGAGCTATTTGTCTTCAATTTTTCTTCCTGTTTCTCACTGATGTTGAGGAAGATCCAAAGTCAGAGTATCTGAGGTAAAAGAGAAATGAGTTCCAGCTCACCTTTCTCTTCTTGCTCCGGCCCTCAGCCTGCAGGGTCCTGGTACACTGCTCCACACAATGAGAGAAGCTCAGACTGCTGTGGTCTGAGCTGTAGTCCAGCTCTGCCAACTGAGCCAGAGACAGGATGTAGTTGCAAGCTATCCGTAATATGGCCAGTTTGGAAAGCTTCTGCCCGTAGGAGTAACATGGCACCTGTGGAGAAAGACATGAATGAAGAAGAGGAAAAAGGGACAGGTGGGCATTCTGTCACTTTCCTGCAGTGGAAACAGAGAATTTAGAGTTGAAGCTGTTTTCCCTCTGATCATATTCAGGATGTTGTGCATGTTCTTATTTTGAAAACAAAATATTAAATTTGTGATAAAGCAAAATCATAAGCAAAACACAAAATTGTGTTTTTGTTTGCTCAGTTTTTTATTGCAAACATGTAGATTTAGCACTTATATGTGTTTCTTATATTAATTTAGTGTACTGTACATAATAATGTAGTAAATCTGTTTCCTGTGCACTTATTCCCATATACCTTTTAAACCTAAATTTCTATTTCAATCTTCTGTTACTCCATTTTCAACGTTCCCTTGCAACATGAAAGAAATCATCCATGTCATTTTAGTGCTATTTGGTGTTATTTAGCCATTTTAACGCCTAAACACTAGACAGTGTGGACATTCTCATTTTCTAGAACAGAGCAATGGCAGATCCAGAAAAATGGAAGGTGTGTGTGTGTGTGTGTGTGTGTGTGTGGGGGGGGGTGTGATTCAAGAGGGTGAAGGGTAGCAAAATTAACATTATAAATGCTTCAAATCACATAAAACTGTATTTTTTATTATCATAAACTGTTTTTTTTTATTATTATCATACACTAATAAAATGAATACAGTTTAACCTCACTAATGTGGCCACTTTTGGAGCTAAAGTAAAGACTTGGCTTTAATAACGTTGACCTCAGTTATGACACTGAATTCCATTACATTCCAAACAAGTGGCTCCAGGCACAACAAACCCTGCCCCTCGCACATATTGCAGCTTATTTTGGCATTGATCCAGCTGATGTCATCATGTCTCTGCGTGTGCTGATGTCAGCGTATCAATTGCCTCTATATATGTGCCGAGTATGAAGTAAATTGAAACAAAATTGATGTTTTTATAGACTTTAGAAATTTCACCCATTATAAGTAAAAGGGGGAAAAAAAGATTTTAAAAATTCATTTAAAAATTTTTTTGAACTTTGACATACTTTTCCCAAAATGTAATCAGATCTATTCTGGGTCACTGGCAATATATAAACTCAATTTGGTATGAATTCAACCAGTAGTTTTGGTGCTAAAGTGTTAACAAACACAAACAAACAAACAGAATCAAAAACAATACCCCTTGCCTTCCCTTCAAGGGGTGGGGTAATAATTTAGAATTAGAAACAACAGGATACAGTAGAGGCAGAGGCCTACCTTCGGCAACTTTGTGTGATTCACTCAATCACTGGCTGTGTTCAAAGATATTTAATACTGAATCCATGCAGTTCTATAGTTCCAACTGTATAATAATACATTTACATACCTTCTAGGACCATTTGTTTTTCCAGCATGCAGACCCAAATGGTGCTTGAATAGACAATTGGCTCTTCAAGATTAGACTTTAGTCTAGTTTAGATTTAACTCCCTTTAACATATAGACTCTCTTCACAAATGGCATGTACGCAGTAGACCCCCTCCCATACAAGAGATAGGAAAGTCTTTAAATGCATACATTTGTGCAGTGGAGCACATGTGAACACACAGTTCAGCAAGTAATGCTGTGGTCTACAATGTGGGAGACGGGGGTTCAGATCCCAGTTATATTACTTTCAACATTTTACATGTTCAGGGTGGCAGTAGGTAAATCCGCCATTGCCGAGGGACACTATACCCTGGAAAAACTCTTTTAAACACTGGCAACCTCCACCTCTGTAGTTAACCCTTTAACCCCTAAATTAATCCATTTGCTCAACAGGAAAAATTTTTAAACGTGCTAATAGAATAGTGCATGCTCAGTGCACCCTTCACCACCTGTGTATTGGGGGGCAAAACACAGAGCAGTGAGTGAGACCAACTCTATAAAAATACACGGTTTGGACTTTTTTTTTTTTTTTTTACACCGTTTTCCTTGTATTTTTTTTATTTTTACTGTTGTTTGCAGTGTTGTGGTAATTTTCTTTTTTTCTTTTCTTTTTTTTTTTTTACTGTGTTTTTGCTAGTTTTGACCATGTAAGTGCTTTTTGGACTTCAACCAGATGCCAAAAAGCAGCTGAACTGATTTAGAAAAATGCCCCAAAACAAAAACTACTGGGCCAAAATTCAAATACTTGTTGTTGTTCAGTGTGTTCCAGTTCACAGTTCATGTTCAACATCCTAAACCTCTTATTGATGTACATTCTGAGTGCCTTATTTAGTAAAAAGCTGTCAAACATCAATTCCTCTCTTTTTCTGTTATTCTTCCTGTTTTGACCCTAAAACACACAGTAAAACAAAAGCACTGAAGAAAAGGAACACAAGCACATACTCACAGCACAGCAGCTATTATAACACTTCTACAGACACAAATTTACAGCATCACCTTTACATGGGATTATGTCTCAGGGGTTGAAGGATTAATGGACGATTGCCTTTATTAGATAGTGTAGGGTGAGAGGAAAGATCAGAGACCAATTAACATGGGGGTTTATGGGAACTGACTCAATTTTGGAGCCAGTCCCAAATAGATATTCAAGGAACAGCAATTTTTGACAATTCCACATTGGCTTCAATTTTCATCCCTGGACATTGTCTCTTGGTCTGCACATATACTTTACCCCTTAAGACATGTTTGTTTTGTAGCTAGTCCATATGAAAGTAGAGTGGAAGTTGTCAGGAAGCATACCGGTGGAATAACAAAACCCTAACCCAATAACAGTGCATGGGCACTGACATGAGATTAATAGTAATGCTTCTGTCCTGGTGTAAAATGCAGTGTCTTGACAACCCACTTTGACTCCAATCACTGAAAATTGATCTTAAAGCGCACTGTGAGTCTGACCTGCTTCCTCAGAGCCTCAAATGCTGCACTGATCGTGTGGACTCGGGTCCTCTCCCGGGCATTGGCCAAGAGTCTTCTGGTTTGCTGAATGGCTTTGACTTCTGGAAGACGCCCTGCTGCTTCAGAACTCATCCCAACTCGCTTCCGGGGAGACTCCTTAGAGCAGAGGACATGAGAGTTTAGATTAAAAGAGTCATGACAAATCACAAAAAAGTGGACACTAGCTATTCTGTGTAACTTAAAAAGCTCAGACATTTCAATCTAGAACAGCAGTTGTCACCTGAACATCTGTACTATTATATTATATGGTTGTACCATCTGTAAAACTATAACCAAGCCACATTTAATGTTGCACTTCAATCAGCTACAACTGTTTCAAGATGAATAATACATTTAAAATGGATTTAAGGAAGTATATTTGTTTGAATCATGGAAAACTTACATACATTAAGCCCTCTTTTATTGCCACAGATTGTATCTGGATTACTGAAAGAATACTTTGATAGCTCCTTTTCAGGTTCTTTGCTGTTATTTAGAATTTAGAAGACACAGGCTAGACTAAAATCATTTTTTTGTATTGTGTGACTGTCAAAAGCCAATAAACTAGTAGGACTCAGACTGGAAGTGTGAAGACACTACAATCAGTAATGGAAGAAAAACTCAGATCCATTACTTCACTAAAATTAATAATACCACTACATGTAAAGGTAATGCCATCTAAGCATTACTAATGAAACGTACTTTAAAGAATCAAAAAGTGCAAGGGCTCAATATGTAGAATGGCTCCTTTCAAAGTGGTACATCATTGGAGAAAATAGATTTTCTTATCACTAAGTGCCAAGTACAGCTAGGCAGATAGGGAGCATTGCATCATATCAAGCGTCATATTTTAATCCCGCCCCCTGAAGGGGAGGCGAGGGTATGGTTTTTGGTTTGTTTCTTTTTGTCTGTTTGTGTGTTTGTCAGCAACTTTATGCAAAAACTACTGGACCAATTTCCCAGAAATTTTCAGGAAAGGTGTGAGGGGGTCCAGAATAGATCCCATTAAATTTGGGTGAATGTAGGTCAAAGGTCAAGGTCACAAATAATGTGTTTTCACAATGAAAAGAGATAGGGCAAATCAGGTCAAACGTTTGCGAAGGGTGGGGTTTGTTGTGCCTGGCACCACTTTTTCATCAAAGCGGTTGCTGAGTTATCAGACAAATATAGAGCAGTATTTGCCTTTGAGATGTAATACACAAGAGGTATACACATGCATAATGTGGAAATACTCAAGTGAAGTGGAATACCTTTCATTTGTACACTAAGGCCTTAAAGTACACTACTTCAATAACTTTACCACATTTGTGTCAAATGGATTCCACTTCAGTGGAAACAGGATTTTGGGGTGGACATGAGTACCCTAGAAAATAGCTTTGCATAGGTCTGCTGGCCTTCAATCATACAGGCTGACAGAGGTTGGTCAGAGGTCACCAGAAATATGACTGTTTGGTATGTTGAACTTGTACTGATAGAGGCTGCAAAGCTGACATGATACACTTTTAGGGTCAGGGTTAAAAAGCAGAATGTGACCAAAATCTCCTAAAAAAATAATCCATGATCATAAGATGCATTGATCAATATTTTGTCGAGCAACAGCCAAGAGACAAAAGGGTTATATATTTAATAGTTTGTGAGAAAACAACAGTATGTAATATGTCAAAAGTATTGAATTATCAACTGACTATGTACATTTTTGGGGCTAATAGCCATTAATTGGGTATCAGCTTGTTCCAATCCTTTATCACGCTGGCCCTTAAAATATCCACTTTTAGTTGACCTCTACAAAGATGTAATCAAAACCAAAGCAGAAAACAAAAGTAAAGACTACTGAAACTGTCACAACTATAAGAACTGCTCCAAAAGCATCAAATCCTTACATTAATGACACTGGAGTTAAGACATAAATAAGTTGTCAGGACAGTTGCAAACTAATTCTTTGTGGGCTGATCAATTGCTTTTGCTTCTTGAAGACATTTCTTCCTGTATGTATTCACCTTTGGAGAGTGGGCTTGGGGCTCCACATGCTCATGACACTGGACTGTGTGAGCCAGCTGTGGGCCAGGCTCCAGGTGGAAGTCCTGGTGGCTGGGTGAGTGACTGCTGCTGCTCACAGTGGACAGAGGGAAGGTGGATCGCAGGCCAACTTTGAGTCTGTTGGACAGTGGCTGGGAGATGGCTGCGGGCCAGTGGGAGATCTCCAGGTTGGAGAATGGAGAGGCAGGTAACTGGGACAGTTTGGAGGTGATGGCAGGCATGGTACTGCTGATCCTCATGTCTAAGGCACAGCTTTGGGCCAAAGTCTGAGCCTTATCTTCAGGGTTTCCTGGGAGAAGACCTGTAGTACTTCCTGTCCCCTCCTTTGACACAGCAGGCTGTGTGTGTAGTGGAGCCAAGGTGTCATCTACCGAGTCTACATCAGACATGTCCCCTGAGTACGTCTTCATCCTCACAGGCTCTGGGCTCCTGAACAGCCTTTTAGGCTCACGGGACTTCCTCTTAAACTTCTTGTTAATGCCAGGCACAGAGATCAAGATCGGCTCTGTTTGGTTCATTGATCTGTTCAAGGTATTGTTTAACAAATGAGGGTTCTTCATTGCTTATACAGTGTAATCAACATGTAAAAATTAAAATAAGATATAACAAGAATTGTGAATGTGTCAAACTGTGTTACTTGCTACAAGCAAGTTGGGTTTCCTACTTAAGTTTTCCTCATTAGAACCATATAATTGTTAATAACACAACAATATTTTTGCACATTTATTTATGTATATTTCTTTAATTATCATATTGATAATATATTATCTAGCACATATTGTACAGATTGCTGTTCTAATTGTGTCT
>JAPQRP010000002.1:2530720-2546282 GCA_037367295.1 Apogon hyalosoma
GGAAGAGAGAGAGAGAGGGGGGAGAGAGAGAGAGAAAAGTTTCATTCTGCTTTGTTTTAGATCGAGGCGCCATTTGAGGTGAAAGTTTCCTTGAACCTTTTTGAAAACTGAATATTAATGGTCATCTTCTATGCAGTACAACCAAATCACAACAGACGAGCCTCAAGCGACACTTGTTTGCATAAAAAAAGGATTTTGTTTCCCAACTTCCTTGACACATTTGCGATTCCAGTTTCAAAACAGAGCAGATTCAAACTTACTGTAAATCAGAGAAGTGGCGAAGTACAAACATTTTATTACTGTACTGATGTAGAGTTTCCAGGTAATATTTTGACTTTTGCAGTCTAGAACACAAATATCTCTGTACTTTTCACTCTTTACATTTTCAGAAAACAGACACTTCTCTTTACATTTGAGAGGAATTGACCATTATTTTTATGACTAGTGTAAATCACAACCAATTTCATTTGGAATGGATTGGACAACACAAAGGAGACAATCCAGACAGATGTGTCCATTGGTGCATATCACTATCCTACAGCAAAGGCAGCCAGACAAAAACAGAGACAAAAAAGACAAACGATGCAGCAACACAAAATCTACCTTAAAAAAATACTACAAAAATGATAGCCTATAAAATATGTGAAAAGATATACCAGACCCAACAAGGCAAAATTTACATTAAACAAAAAAATATTTAGCATCAAAATAAAGAAAATGAGCCTAATTTTTGTTGTTATTTAGGCAAGTTTATGTGTATAGCACTATTCATACATAGGATAACTCAAAGTGCTTTACAAAGGCATAAAAAAATCACAGAAGAAAAGACATTAAAAATCACAAAAAAGAAAATCACAGAAGAAAAGACATTAAAAATCACAAAAAGGGTAAAACACAATAAAATAATCAGAGATAAAATGTGGTTTTTAAAATGCAGTTACAGAGTTAAATAAATACATTAACTACACCAAAACCATACTTTAAAATTAACAGGAAGCTATAAAAGACACAGCAAAATGAAGCAGGCATAAAAAGGAGACGGGTGCACAGAAAAATAGCCAAAATTACAAAACATTGCAAAAAATGTCCAGTGTCTATACTGTGAATATGACCAAACCCACCCCTTATTTGGAGCTACTTTGTTACCTAAGCATGATTTAATGTAGAAACATGGTTGAAACTCTTGGTCCATGGCTATTTTCTTGATTGTAACATACTTTCTTAAATTTACCTTTTTCAATTTTCCAGAGGGCGACACGGTGGTGCAGTGGATAGCACTCATGCCTCACATGCCTGGGTTCGATTCCAACACCAGTCGATGGGGGTGGGACCTTTCTGTGTGGAGTTTGCATGTTCTCCCCATGTCTGCGTGGGTTCTCTCCAGGTACTCCAGCTTCCTCCCACCATCCAAAGACATGCACTGATAGGTTAAATGGTTAATCTAAATTGCCCATAGGTGTGAATGTGTGTGTGATTGTTTGTGTCTATATGTTCAGCCCTGTGATGAACTGGAGACATGTCCAGGGTGAACCCCGCCTTCACCCGTAAGTGGCTGGGATAGGCTCCGGTGACTCCTGTGACCCTAGTGAGGATAGAGCGGGTTCAGAAAATGGATGGAATTTTCAGGAATTTTAAAATTTCACCTTCACTTGTGGATGAAGTGTTTTGGGTGTTTGAACTAGGGTTAGCAAAGTCTTAGCTTCACTAAAGTAGTGGAAAATATAAATAAAATAATAGGTAAGCGTAGAAAACATGTCTAAAATGAAATTTTGTAATAATGTTTTTTGAGCATAAATGTTGTTATTTTCACCAAATGTCTCTAATGTGAGATAAATAAGGCTGAATAATGACTTCAGATTACACATCAAGCTTCATCAGGTGTCCGCAAATGAGAAAGGAGTATTATATTATGTTATTATTATTATTATTATTATTATTGACAAATCAGATAATGTTTATGTACTGTATATTCATTTTGTTTAGTTTTTATCTTTTTATTTATACCGTGCACTAAAAAAAGATCCTGCCCAGCTGCAAACAGAGGGTGACATCTAATTTTTGACAGGTCTATTTTTTCCCATACCTCTCCAGACACAATTGGAAGAGAGCGGGCCTTGGTCATTCCAAGGTTCCAGGTGGTTGGTAAAAGCTGACGGATGAAGGATTCAACTGATTACATATGCACAATTTGAGGCAAAGCTATGTGTGCATTGCTCTGTGATTGGCCTTCTGACTCCAGCTGTGAATCATGTGGCACATCACTGTAGTTTGTAATGGAAAAATGAGATTCTCCATTTACAGAAGTATTTGAACTGCTTCTCTACAGCAACAGTGACAAAAAAAACAAAACAAAACAAAAAAACATAGCAGCATAGCATAGACATAAAACATAGTAAACCATCACGAAAACATGCAAAGTATGTGCCATTCTTAGGTTTTTAAAACTGTCATATTTCAGGTTTCAAAGATGGAAAAAATGCTTTTTTTTGTTGGAGCTTTGACATACCCCTAGGATGTCCATAAAATTAGTTGTATATTAATCCCATGGCAATTTACTGAGGATGCACCTGTGGCAGGGATTTGTGCCAAATTAGCATAAAGGGTTCTTGACCTGAGATCTTTTCAACAGAAAAGACATTTACAGGTGGACCAGATTACTTATTTGATGGTGCAAATGAAGCAGAGAAGACCAGAACAACTCCTGGAAAAAAATATCGACAGTATTTTTAGAGAAACATCCACTCTAAATTTAAGAGAGCCAGGGGTTTTTTGGAGCCGACCCCAGTGGCCGTCAGTAGTATTACAACTTTAGCATACTCTGGCATTGGCCTCATTTTGGAGCTGAGGGCCTTGCTTGTTCACCACTCACTTGATCTTGACCAGTACCTTAGTCTCTGCCTCTCACTCTCATGACACATTATCTGAGCTATGTCTGAGCTTTTCTAATCGAAGCTTTTCTCTACCTACGATGCCCTGGGCTGGATGACCATTCTCAGTGTCCTCTAGATGTTGGTCACCCCTCTGAGATGCTGGGTTGGACTTGGTCTACTCTAAATGTGATTTCCTGGCTTACAGAAATTTAAAACTGACGTATTTAAGTACTTAATAGGTTAATTTGAGTTGAAGTTTGAACCACTTTTTTTTTAGGTTACCTTAACACAGCTTTCCTTCATATAGATTTGATGTTGAAATGCCTTCCTCTCTGAAGTAGTTTGTAGGTTTTTCAAAGTAATTTTTCCAATATCACTTAATTTTATCTGAGCCTTAATATGAACCGTACACATTACAGTTGCCTGGCTTTTACTGGTTTTACATATTTACTGTATGTGCTGCACATGTATTTATCTTTTCACAATTCAATTTTAAATTATTATCCTTTTGAGGTATATTGAAAGATGGTGCTTGTATATATATGAAATATTTCTTTAGACACACAATGAACAAAAGAGCATATTAATTTGGAAAATGGGGCAAAATAAAGATTGTATTCAGTAAACATGTGCTGTCAGGCACAACAAACCCCGCGCTTCACATGTACTGTAGCTTATTATGGCATCAAGCCAGATGATGTCATCATGTCAATGTGTGTGCCGATGTCAGCATAGACACAGATAGCATAGACACATTTTGGCCATTGTAAGTAAATGGGAAGAAAAAAAAAGATTTTAAAAATTCAGAAAAATTTTAACTTTGACCTATTTTTCCTAAAATGTAATGACATCTATTCTGGGTCACTGGCAATCTATAAATCCAATTTGGTATGAATTCAACCCATAGTTTTGCTGCCACAGACATTTGAAATTTTGCCCATTATAAGTAAATAATAAAGTCTTATCTTATCTTAAATGGGGGAGGGGGGGTGTGTTAAAATTCATTAAAAAAAAATTGAACTTTGACTTACTTTTCCCAAAATGTAATTAGATCTTTTCTGGGTCATTGGAAGTGTATAAATCCAATTTGGTCTGAATTCAACCAATAGTTTTGCTGCTAGAGTATTAACAAACAAACAAACAAACTGAACCAAAAACAATACCCCTTGCCTCTCCTTTGGGGGGCAGGGCCTTGACAAAGGCTTATTATCAAGAGCGTATTCAGATGGACAGACACATTACTGCAGTGCACTCATAGGAGCAAATGGACCTGGTCACCTGCCCACTTCTCATACCTCCTCTTCTTTTGCACCATTTTCCAAATGATCAAAACACAATCAAAGTGAAGCTTGTAGAAATGGAATGAACAAGTTTGCAGCCACACGCTGGCTGTAGGGGGTGGACGTAAGTGTGGAACGTTACAAGTGTGTTCCACTAATTGTCGTTCTTAAGCACACAGCCCCGCCCCCAAGAATTCTGAGAAACTTTTTTCAGGGAAAGATTTGTGGTTGAGGGAAAGTTTATTTTTTACCTGAGTAATTTTGTTGGAACCGTGCCGAAGTTTTTCGAAGTTCCTGGTAACGTAAAAATTTTCCTGGATATGTTGCTGTGGTGGAAAAGAGGCTATTTTCTCTCTGGCAGATGGAGCTAGTTCACAGACCACCAGTTAGGATCCTTCCATTCATTCATTCATTTTCTGAACCCGCTTTATCCTCACAAGGGTCACGGGGGTCACTTGGAGCCTATCCCAGCTACATACGGGTGAAGGCGGGGTACGCCCTGGACATTTCGCCAGTTCATTGCAGGGCTGACCGGTTAGGATCATTTACACTAAATCTGCTTTTACCAAAACTTGGGGTCATGAACTAAAAGTGGGCTGAGGACCAACTTTTATTGGCTTCCCGATAAATACATGAGAATGCTATGAAACGTGAATTGTCCCAATTATCATAGAAGCATTGTACTGTGCTCCACCAAACCCATTTTAAAATGCAGAGGAAATATATTGAACATTTTCAGTCCCAGAGCAAGTTAAAAGCATGTTTCAAGCAAATTAGAGAATTAGGACCAGTCAGCTGTGTTGTGTACATCAGCAGTGGAATTGTTTTGTGTCTGTTAAATGGTGACTGGCATAATATTGCTTCGACTGATACTCCAATATTCTCTAATGTGGAACAGGCAGCAACATGAATTTAATACTGCCCCCCGAAGGGGAGGCAAGGGGTATTGTTTTTGGTTCAGTTTGTTTGTTTGTTTGTTAACACTCTAACAGCAAAGCTATTGGTTGAATTCATGCCAAATTGGGTTTATAGTTGCCAGTGACCCAGAACAGATGGGGTTACATTTTGGGAAAAGTAGGTCAAAGTTCAATTTTTAAAATCTTTTTTTTTCTCCCATTTACTTATAATGGGCAAAATTTCAAATGTCTATAAAAACATCAATTTTGTTTCAATTTACTTCGAACTTGGCACATATATAGAGGCAATTGATATGATATCAGCACACACAGACATGATGACATCAGCTGGATCGATGCCAAAATATGCTACAATATGTGCGAGGGGCGGGGTTTGTTGTGCCTGGAACCACTTGTTCAACATTGTCTTGGTGTCACTCCATGATGGGTTTTTTTTAATTTTTTTTAAAATGTTTTTAGAAAATTTCACAAGTTGAAAAAGCTTGGGAATTCCAGATGACAATTTTGCTACTATACATTATAAAATTTGAGAAATGTTTGATAAAGTTATGCTGCATTATGAATACCAACACTGTCAAAGTCAATATCTGTGAAACAAACAAGCAAATGTCAATTACAGTAACCTTATAAGAAAGCCTACTTCTTATTTGACAATCCCAAAAATGACACTGACAATACTACCTCATCGTAAGAGCATGTGTAAAATATGTACATGCACCTGCCAGGATACAAAACACTAAGACCACTGATAAAATAGGCCTGACACAAATATGAGACACACTTTTATTTCTGGTTAATTGTTAACTTGTCTACACAGAAGTTTCCCTCTCCCTTCGCACACAAAGAGGACAGGAATGAGCAGAAGGATTACAGTTAAGCATCCTGTAATAAATTAGTTGTATTTTTTTGTCTTAAGTTTAAACAAGTGTGTGAAGTATCAGCCTGCTTCAGGTCCACTGCTCAGAATTTTGGACATGGTAAGATTGAAGCAAAACAAGTGGAAGTGGAACTCTAAACTAAACCTAGAACAATGCAGTGGACATGTTGGATTAGTAGCAGCAGGTGGTTTCATTTGAATCTTATCAACGGTTTTTAAAGCTACCTTAGAGGAAAATAACTCTAATCCTGCTCATCTTTGAATTAACTCAAACATCAGACAGAACAGAAAAATACTGATGTCAGTCAGCAACAACTCAAATGCCATTTTAAAATTTTTTCCAATATTACATTAAGTTTATTTAGTCAGTGAGTGAGGGTTTCTTAGGTACTGCATTCATACTGTAAGCTTAGAAAGACATTTATGGGATGCTCTTCATTTTAAAGTTTGGCTTTTTCTTATGTAATGTGCTGCTGAGGCAGATGTAGGACCTTGGGATGATGTTTTGAATATGAACATATCATTAAGCTTACCATGGCCTTTTTGCTCCTGACAAGGTACCCAAGAGCAAGGCATATCATCAGGTGAGACATTGGTTGTGCCAGTCAATGTGAGTCAAATGAAGACATTTGAAGAGGATGCATACTCAACAAACCCTCTGTTGAAAGGCTAAAGCTGGACCTCCTTGGATCCTCAAACATTTATACACACCATTTTTGAAGGTTCAAATAATTTTCACATGTTCTGGTGTGCTTATGTGAAGCTCTGGTAGAAGTCCATTTCTAACCTAATGAGTGCCTCGGTTGCCTACATTTAGCACACTGACTTCTATGAAGAGAACTTGTTTTTTTTGCAAAAATCCTTACACTTGTTCAAAAGTTCTTCAACAACTCCTCTGCAACAATGTGCAAGATTATCTACTATTGGCTTAGAAACTTAGTTATATCCTGCTTCTCTGGTGCTAACGCCAATTTTGTTAGCTTAGAAATGGTATTGCTAATTTCAACAAATGACCAATGCTCAACACAAGACCCCAACACAAACTTCGCTTAAGAACAAGCACATGCAAAGCTTACATATCAAATCTTTAATTTATTTCAGTTTTAGTAAAAGACCTAATTCACTGCAAATCCTCTGGGTTGATGCTAAAAATGACTGGCCCAAAAGACAATATCTTGCAGTTATGAGCTAACACAGCTAATAGCTAATATTGGACACAGTGTGGTCTTTTTTTCAACCACTTTAGTCACCCTTAACATGAATATCAAACACAATCCAATTTCAATCCCCGCTACCTTTCAGATGAAAGTTTAATGCTTAGTTTTGGGTACATGCTTGTGTGCTCATCGACTGGTGTTAGATAACTCCATTTCTTAGACAAGCAGATAATGTTGAACAGTACTGCTGCTGTAAAGGAGCTGAAGAAAGACACTAAAGAAATCTTGAGTGAGCATAAAGATTTTCATGGAGAAACCAACCCCAGTCCTCCCCACAGAATCAAATTACAGACAAAGATCACAGATGTCGGCAAACAAGACAGTGGTTATCTTAGAAATGGAGTTAGCCAACACAAACAAATAAGCATCTCACAACACAAAATAAAATCTGACACATACTTCACAAAAGCACAAGCAAATCATACATTTTGAACATTGTAAAATATTTTTTTTAAATAAATTATTACTATGAATAAAATGCAGAAGAAAAACTGTGAAATGCTTTGTTATGGATTAAACTGTATTTGGAAGTAGAGCTGAAAGACTGGGATGACTGCCTGAAAAGTAATTTTTGACAATGGTTCAAGTCTGTTTTGTATGTAAAATACCAAAATTTCATGGTTTTTATTTGCGAATTTGCTCTTTTTGCTTTCAGTAATTTTTGAGCATGTCAGTGTGTGCGCTCAGATCACTTCCTGAGTTTGTATAGACATTCCTTTAAGGCGGTATAGAGACCTACTCAAAACAATCAGTCTGACAAAGCATTAAACAAATGATGTAGCTCACAGCTGACTCAGATGGACATTTAACTAATAATTTTGCCTGCTTAGATCTTTCCAGTGGGTAATGGTAAAGAATGGTATAGAATTTTGGTACTGCTTCATCAGCATATAGAGAATAGAATAGCATGATCGTGATATCAGGACATATTTAAATATAGTAGCTTCTAATGAACCTACCACAACCAAGTACTGCATCACCCTGGCCAACCCACCAACCAAAGTAAAAGCCAGGAAAGAACAGCCACTGTACCATACGGCTGCTTCACAGAAGGAAACGGCACATAAGTTAGCATAGCTTATATGAATTTAATGGCTTCCAAATGCTGTAGAATTCAATTTCATAGAATGTTTTAACAAATGCAATGTGATTTAAATGTTTTTACTGGCTTTTAGACTCAATTTGAAAATTTTGCATGGTTGAGGAGACAGACTGTGAAAGATTAGCTTTTCGTTTCTTTATCCATTATAGAATAGGTCCAAAGTATCATCAAACAAAAGAAATACCCCAAAACTGTGTTTGTTTGTTTTTAAGTATAATTGGATCATTAGGATTTGCATATATGTGATGTCGGAACTATATGGGTATCATCTCCAGAACCACAGACCCCTGTGACAGGGTCTCTACATGATAGTATCCATGGCACCATAACCTAAAGGGCATAAGCAGCAGCATCTCAACAGATACTGTAAACTGTCTGCTTGGATCAACTCAGAGCCAAGAATATACAGACATGGTATTCTATGCAATAAGAAGAAAATTCTGAGCTGAAACATACATTCTAGACATATGAGTCTAAAACTTAAGTTGTTAAATGGGTTACAGTATGTCACCTTTAAAGTCAGTAATGATGTAGAATTAAAAGGTGAAATTGTATTGTTAATTGTGAAAACAAATTCTGAGGTTTTAGTTGCTAGATGCTGCACCACGTTCCACCTGGACATTAGTGGTTTCTGTCTTGGTGGCAAAGGAACAAACAGTGACGTACAAGATGCTTTAAGACAGAGGTGCCTAATCAACTGTGATCTACCAGTTGAATGCAGAATGGTTTCACCTTGATTACAAAATTACTAGATTATTAATACATAATCCATAAAAATCTCTGACATTGCTGTGGCGTGTAAACCTCAGTCTCTCAATTCCTCAGGTCCTGCATTATCGTTTTGTCAAACGCTGGTGCCTTCTGTGTGAGTTTTACTGTCACTATCTTTGGAAGTAACATCATGACCTATCATAATGTAGCAGATACAAAATGGGAGTAAAATTTGTTCAAACTCAAAATGTTTCTGCCAGAAGTACAAAGCTCTCACCAGCTGGTCAAGGAAGGAAACCTAAAACAGATGCTGGTTGGTGCTCATATGGAGGATACTGAAGCTATTGTAAGGTGATGTATTTAATAGCTCACACATAAATCCATGAATAGACTATGTTTAAGATGGGTCTGTTTTGGTTCTTACATTAGGCCCCAAATTTTGACAGCCTCTGGACTGACTTTGCCAGCTGAAGTCAGTTGCCTTGTTTATTGATTGGAAAAGACGCTGATGTCATTGACATTTGTCACTTTCCTTTTGAGCACAACTACCGTGGGGAAGAAAATGTTGAATGTTAGATCACAGAAAATTAACGCAATATAAGGAGATATGCCTTTTACCCATTGGCTGGTTTTGAATCAACTGACCAGTGAATGTGAAATTGTGACTTGAAACCAGCTACTACACACCTGATTATGAGAAAATAACATCCTCATCCTCCCAAAGCCAAAGATACAATAAGGTCACCTACAGACTTCGTAAAATACAAAAGTGTGCCTTGTGTAACTTAGCATAAGATGGTTACAGTGCTTAGGCACTGTTAAATCTTGTGACGTTAAAAAAAAAAAAAAATACAAAAGCAGATTTCCTATCTAAAAATCACCAAAAAAAAAAAAAAAAAACAACAAAAAACATACAAAAGACCACAACAAAAACAAATAGTCAGGCACCCCCAGTTCTAAACCTTTTTGCCCTTAAAAGTAGTTTGCCTCTCTGGATTTAGTGCATTAGAAATCAATAATAATAAATTAAAGAGATGATAGTGCAAGTTTAACTGTGGGGTTTAATTGGGTTAGTAATGTATCTGATAATGTATGTCAACCTCACTGTCAGTACAGCTGCAATTTGCCAGAATATGACAAGTTGGCAATAACCTGGGAGTTCAGGATTCAATGAAGATGATCCAGAACCAGAGCTGACTACAGCGCTGCAGCAAGGAATGGAGGACAAACAACAAGATAGCATTGCACAGTTTCCCATGACAAAAAGCCAACGGAACTTTTTCCCTATGAGGAAAAAAGCTCACCAAATGTATTTATGTGTGTATTTTCTGTTGCTGAACATAAAGTGAGAATGTGTGAACACTGTGCTAACCACAGGTTGTATTTCTGGCATCTAACCAAAAATTCCACTGAAGAACGCCATGTGACTTCCAGGAGAGAGAAGTGATAAGATCAAAATACATCATAAAGCAATACTACAGTAACTTTAAATGCTTGGTTCATGAAAAAAAAAAAATCACACCTGGAATATTTCTTTTAATTGCACTTTTGAAAATAAAAGTATTATGGGGTGTGATTAATTGAACTGAATTAAAGTCAAAGCAGTTACCAGATGTAGGACCTGTTTTAAGCCAGTGAATAATAATCAGGAGACCCGATTTAAAGTAATGTGAAGTTGAAGATTCAATCATGATCACATCAAAACCTTCGCAGCCTAGGGGAATTTAGTTCATAACAATAATGTTTTTTTCCATTTGTATGGTCAGTTCTAAATCACCTAAGCAAGCTGTAAAGATGACTGACAGTACTAATTCCTTATCAAGCACTGGATGAGTTAATGGTGCTTTTCCACTTGATGGTACCAGCTCAACTCCATCCTAATCTATTTGCTTAGTAAGTACATTGATTTTCATGTATTTGAGCTGGATTATCACAAAATGTATTGTTTAGATGCTCAAGACTGGAAGAACAAATACCACAATGGTTGATGAGGGGGGGTTCAATTAGCATCAACAGAAACAGCATTAGAAATGTAGAAGTGCTGTTTAATCCTTGAGTACATTACAGAGCTTGTACTGTTGTATTTCCCTTTGAATAAAGAATATGAATAAGTTTCCACTTCTGGTTTCTAAAGAAGTCACAGATTGTTAATTTCAGATAGTGCCATTTCATTAGAGAGTGGTAACATCACCACATTATTTTCCAGCTCAAAACTGAGTTTAAACTGAACTTTAAAAAAAAAAAAAAATCACAATTACCCAACCTCTAGTATCAGCAACAGGTGAACACATAAATTCTAGTAGAACTGACAGGAAACAAATTGAGTGGAGCCAGTACCATGTGGCGAGGAAGCACCATAACAGTGAGCAGGACCCTAAGGAGAGAGGAGTCATGAATATGAAGAGGAGGTTCAGTTGATCAACCTGTTCATCAGTCTTGTAGTGTGTTTTCAGTAGAGCTGCTCTGTGCTGCCCTCTGTTGTTTCTTCTTGTAGCTGGGCCAGCGGCACACTGGGCAGCAGTGTCTTCCTGCTGCCAACCATACCACAATACACTGCTGGTGAAAGGCATGGCCACAGGGCAGACCCATGAGCAGCTCATCAGCTACAAAGTTTTCTAAACATACCACACACTCCGAGCATTGCAGGACATTGCAAGGCCAGACCGACCAATCACAACGTTGATGGCTAGAGGCACCCTCAGGTGTGTGGTGGTCATTTTCCTGCACCCACTGAGGTGATGGTGACCTTTTTTGAAACTCAGAGCTGCTGCTGGGGTCCATGTTGCTGCTGTCCTGACTGGAGCTGAAGTGTGACAGACATCTGGCGTGCTTTTGACTACAGTGTGGGGAATCACTCCTGTACTCTGTATCTGAATTTGAACCATCGGTCTCTTCATCTGTGCTTCCAGCAGAAGCCTCCCCTCTGTGCTGACCAACTGCTCTGAACCTCCAGGTGGGCAAAGATTTCATGTAGTCAACATTTACCAGAGGGTGAAGCCAGAGATCAGGGAAAGCTAAACGCTCAAACAGGAAATTTGGATCATCTTCCCAGTCCGAATGGTCGGACGGGACCTGTTGCAACGAGGCAATCGGGTGAAGCAGATAGGAAGTATACCAGTCCCACAGACTGGCCAGCCACTCCAGATTAGTTGTGCTGTCTTCTTGACTCCTGACCCCACAGCGGCGTTTCTTCTCAAAGTAGTCAACCAGCAGGCCGTGGGCCAGATATGTGGACAAGAAGAGAGCTGGGTGAGACGAGTAGAAGGTCCAGTCAGCTCGGACTAAACTGGCCAGTTTTGTGGTGTCAGCGTAACGCAGCAGCTTCAGACTGTAGCCATACAGGCTGTCCAGGTATGGCAGCTGGAGGAGGGCCTGGGAGAACAGGTCAATAACACAATTCATTATTAGGAACAAAACAAAGCAAAGTGATTTAACTAAACCATGGTTCGCTGTCTTTTAAGTATTTACAAATTTATCTCTGTTCTATTTTGTGTTTTACTAAATGTACTCGCATCTGCATTCTGACAATCTGAGAGACAATTGTTACTAAAAAAAAAAAAAAAGCAGTCATAAGCACAGAGAATGAGTGATATGTTAGGTAAAACATGGCCTGTGTAGACAGCTTAACTGTTTGCTTTTGCAGCTGTGGGTGTTTTGTTTTATGTAACTGCTCTATGATGTTGATAATTATGATGCATTTCCAATGACAGAATCAGCTAAATTCACCTCAACTTGATTCAGCTTGGGTAGAATGTAGAATCATCACAGTGCAGTTGTGCAGATATAGTACTCCCACAGTGCAGCTGGTTGTTAAAGCAAAACCACACAAACATACTGTGCAGCTATGAGCAAGGCATAAATGAAATCGGATGAAAATTAAAATGGTAAGATATCATTTATGAAATAAAACACTATTTCATAAAACAAAATGTCCTTTAAAGCAAAATATAGTGGAGTTATAGATATAGATAAGATATAGTTGTTTAGACTTCAAATCTGTGACAGATTCATCATTATAGACCCCACTAGGAGACTGCTAGTTCGACTTGGTGTTTGATATTGTAGTATTTGTTGAGCTGGTAAGGTCAAAGGAAAAGCAGCATCACATTTTTGAAAATTAATGCTGCATATAACCTTTTGAAAATGTAGATTGTTAAACCAACATGTTGGATTATGCTATTTCAAGCATAAAATAATTTAGCTCCAGTGTGATAGTGTAATTTGAGCTCCAACCTCTTGACCTCCATTGGTTTAACTTCTCGTGTGTCGTCTGTTTTGGCTGAGGTCAAAGGTGCAATGAGTGGGGTCAGTGAAAAACCATTCTTCAGCAGTGTAGTATGTTACTCTAGAAACCATCATCGGCAAATAGCAAAGATCATAAATAGAATTTGGTACTTAGACATGAACTTACACTGATAGATAAAATGCAGAAATATGTCCTGTAATGTAATGTCTCAGAGCTGTGTGTGTGTGTGTGTGTGTGTGTGTGTGTGTGTGTGTGTGTGTGTGTGTGTGTGTGTGGTGTCATTCATTTCCTACCAGAACAGGAAGCCAAGATACTAGAAGTATAGAGTTGTAGGTTCCAAGGGTTCGGATTAGAACTACAAATCGTTTCACTGTTGCTCCCTGTGTAAAAAAAAAAATGTACATGTCAAATAAATACACCTTAAAAAATGTACTGAGCAATTCATACAGTAACACTTAGTGTCTGTAGCTAAGAAAAGCAAAGGGGTGGACAGTCAGAGATGAACTTGAAGCTGTCAAGCAGAGCGATGGATGATAAAGACAAGGGATGACCTGTGTAATGAAAAGGTCCATCCAGGCCAGCAAGTTGATCAGGACCAGACTGAGGACAAACAGGTCATTGACCTCTGGCTGGACTGAACGCAGAAACATGTCCATAGCAGCAAGAGACAGGAACTCTCCAGTACTGCAGAGACAAGAGAAGAAATGAAAGGAGGGGAAAAAAAAGAAATGGATTGTGTGGTTTACTTGTATACAATTATCAACAATAATCGTTTCCACCTTCAAGCATCACCTGTTGCCATAGCGATATGTGCCCTCTGGCATCTTGAGGATGTAGGCGGGGCTTTGTGTCACTCCAATCTCTGACAAGGTGCTGTGGTTGTCCCAGTTCCGTATGTCCACAAAGATGAACTCGATCCTGCCGGTGAACTTGACCGACAGTGAGGAGAAGAAGGCAGGGGGCTGGGACAGCCGGGCGAAGAGGAACATTTTAACAGGGTGCTCAGGGTCAGAGCGCCACTCCTCCGCCAACTGAGCCGACTGACGTAGGGTTTTGATTCGATGAGCCACATGTGAGGTCATCCAGCGGAAGATGTGTTCAGTTTCAATGCGGCGGCCGTTGTATTCTTTCAGCATGACTTTCCCTTTTGACGCTGACGTCTGAGGAACAGACATGATAAGAGTGGAGTGCTGCCAGCCGCGCCTGATACATGACCTGGAGAACACAAAAACACACTTAAATTAGTTGAGACATGTGAAGGGGTTTGATCTATAAACGTTCAACTAATTTCTAAGTGCATGCTTCTAGGAAACTGGTCCCTAAAAGCAGGACAGAGAGGCCAAAAAGTCAAACAAGATGTAGACTAATGTTATAAAGCAAGGTTGAAAGCACTTTGGGTATGTTTTAAAAATAAATATTTACTGAGATAAAAGAGAAAATATAACACATTTTTATTTGACGCGCATACAAAACTCTGCTTGTAACATGGACATGGGGTTTCTATAATTAACCCCCCGTCTTTTTCTTTCAGGTACTTTTTGTATGTATGTGTGGTGATTAAAGTAATTTTGTCAATAAAAAAATAATAAAAACTTCTGAATTCTTTTTCTCAACATCACAAGTGAAATAACATACCATAAAACTTGAGAAAAGTGTGTGGGGCAAATAATTAAAAAAAAAAAAAAAATTATATATATATAATTTTTCAAGCTAAAGTATTACAAACTAAAACAAACCACTCCCTTTAGCATGCACATGTTCAATAGTTCTTTTTTAAGAACACCAACATATCTACTTTTTCTGGCAAGAGCCGAGCCACTCCACACTATATATGTGTGTGAATATATATATATGTATATATATATATATATATAAATACATATACACACACACACATATATGTGTGTGTTTTTGTTTTTTTTTTACATATATCTCAGCCTTCAGGTGTATATTATGTTTGACTAAGTGTTTCCTCAGGTTTGAGGTGTTGCTGTGGCTGGCTTTACATTTAGCATTACAGATACTGCAGTGAGCACAGTCTGCATCAAGTTTAGCCAAGTGGAGCCACACCCTCGAAAGCTTTCCATCTGCCACGCTTGCCGTTATCATCACTGGAAAAAATCAAAATCTTACCAAGTGTATTTTTTCTCATTTCTACTCAAAACATTTCATCACACTTAAAATAAGACATAAAAACTTACATTTAGACAATACACACGTGGACAAAATTGTTGGTACCCCTCTGTTAATGATAGAAAAACCCACAATGGTCACAGAAATAACTTGAATCTGACAAAAGTAATAATAAATAAAAATTTCATGAAAATTAACCAGTGAAAATC
>JAPQRP010000002.1:2549998-2561681 GCA_037367295.1 Apogon hyalosoma
GTGGAGGAGCAGCGGCTGTACTCCGAGCTCCTCCCTGGTGACTGAGCTCCTCACCCTATCCCTAAGGGTGCACCCAAAAACTCTACAGAGGAAACTCATTTCAGCCGCTTGTATCCGGGATTTTGTCCTTTCGATCATGACCCAAAGTTCATGACCATAGGTGAGGGTAGGAACGTAGATTGACCGGTAAATCGAGAGCTTTGCCTTTTGGCTCAGCTCCTTTACCACAACAGACCGATACAACATCCGCATCACTGCAGACGCCGCACCGATCCGCCTGTCAATGAGTGATAATAATTTTTTAATTAATAATTTTTTGTTTTTACTTACAAAATCACAACAACAAGAATCTACAAGTCACCAGAAATAAATTTTAAAAAGCAATAAGCAAAAACCAAAAAAAAAAAAAAAAAAAGACAATAGACAAGAACCACAGAAAAACCAGAAACAGAAGAAATCATGAGGAAAAAAAACCACAATAGACAAAATATACATGTACACACGTTCGAAGACAACAGACTGAAAACAAAAATACAGAAAAAAACGAAACAAAAAATAAACATACAATAGACAAAAAACAGATTAAAAAAGACGAGAAGACAAGACCAAACAACAAAAGTACCTTGGAGTCCTAAAATAATAATAATAATAATAATAATAATAATAATAATAACAGACTGAATTTATACAGCAATTTTCTAGGCACACAAAGCACTTAATACTGAATCTATTATTCATTCACTCCAGTTCCACCGTGGTGGTGGTAGCCACAACTGCCCTGGGGCAAACTGATGGGAATGTGACTGCCAATCTACGCCCACCCTGTGCTTATTGGACAACCTGCTCTACCTCCTCGGCCACAGCACGCACGCACGCACGCACGCACAGCGGTAACGTCACCTGACTTCTCCACCAACTCGCTGACATCCTTCTTCTCAGCCAGTCCGGAGTATCCCAGGCCTCGGCACTCCAGGATGGTCTTCAACTTCTTGTAACTCAGAGTGACTGGGTCCACCAGCTGGGTGGCGAATATGCCAGTCTCATACCATACGACCGCTTCAAAAATCCTCGCTAGCATAAACAATACTATGAAATACAAGAGTAAGAAAAACAGCTTTAACCACATCTTAGAGCTGGTCGAGGCCGCTGCTAGCACAGGAGAACGTCTCTGACAGCCGATGTTTATTTCAGCTGGATAGGCTACATAAGCGTACGACTACCTATAACTTGGTGACAGCTAGCAAAATGACAGCTTTATTAAAGATATTTATCTGCCTGTCAGACTTCTATCATTTGGTCTAAGCTAGATCATTCGTTTTTATCGCCTGTAGTTTTTTTCTAGCTGTAGTTTACATTCAGCTCTGTTAACGTTGACAGCTAGCTAATTAGCTTAGCATCCCAGGTAGGCCTTTGGGATGCGGTGGAGGCTTTTAACCACCAAGCCCCGGCGAGCCGCTGTGTGAGCTGCACAACACGCCGTTTGTCCCGCTGAGTGTCCGCTCCGGGGTCCGCGTTGACCCCGCCGTGGGTTCAGGCCCTCAGTTCATTATCCAAACAGTATGGACGCTGACTGTCGCTGATTCCCGAATCCCGACCTGCTCTATGGGTGTATCAGTGTACACACGCACACAATATACGTCACTTCCGGCTCCTCCTCACACGTAAACAAGCTGCAAAATAAGTTTTTCTAAACCTATAAACTTATTACATCATTAAAACTTAGTAATGTGGTTATTGAATGGTGTATTACATTTTCTTTATTAACCTGTAGTCTGAAAGAAATGCTTTGAATAATAAACTACTGTATCGTCCATCAAACTAAAACAGACTACATATAGTGATTAGAAACTACCAATGTACTACAAGTGACAGAAATATAAACAAATAAGACAAATTACTCTCCTCAGTCTTCAGATGCCCCTTGGGTTGCACCCATTGGCAAAGAAGCTTAAGAAGATGCCAAAAACATACGTATTTTATAGTTGTAATGCTAGAGACTAAATTTTCTAAAAAATACTAGGTGAATAAAATCATTCCAGCACTTATTCCTGTTTAATCCATTTCAGTTGGAACCTTTATTAAGTGATCTGGTCCATCTTTAAAGTTTCTCTTCATTGTCAGACTTGGAGTGATTGAGTTGGATTTTCATATTATTTAATAAAATAATTTATTTCCCTCCATAAACAGCTTGATTATGGTAAATAGATTACACTACCTCTCACTTTATTAAACAGTGTCTTCTGAAGTTTACAGTTTTACAGAATCAATAAGCTAGTTTTAGCAGTAGCTCACTTTTCACCCCTTGCACTCCCACTGCTCAACTCCTTTTGTTCAAATATGGTCACCAAAAAGTCAACATGGCGTTGACCAAATTGCAAACTATAGTTTGAAAACATTCATTCAGAAACCAACAGGTGACATCACAGTTCCTCTGCCATTAATTATATAGTCTGTGGATGAACCCATATGAACCAATATCAATATTCATTTATTTTTATTTTACTAGAAAGTCCCTTGACATAAAATCTCTTTTTGGAGGAGACCTGACCAAGACAGCACTGGTCCCAAAGATGTTATTTCCCAGGTGGTACAAGAGATAGTACATGAGCAGTTGTGCTCCAGGGCAGACATTTGCAACAACAAACAAGATGTGACAACAAAGATAATAAAGATATCACACCCAAATGAAACTGTCCTCTGTTATAACAGATAACTACAAAGTAGTGTTGTGAACATGTCCAAACTGCTGCACATGCAATGTTGTTTTTTTTTTTTTGTTTTTTTATCTCTGCATTGGTGTTGCTAATTATGATTTTTCTGTAACCCACAGATTGTTTATACCTTTTTGACTAAAAAAGAAAAAAAAAAATCACCAAATCATGCTTTTGTTTTTAAGTCACACTCAAATGTTTTATTTGAACCTGTATGCCTGGCATGTCCAGGCCCAGCTGAGATAACTTTGAGGATGTCACATCATCGGGAGGTTTAGAAATAAAGATGGTGTTCCATCCATCATTTATGTAGGATCATCACTTTTTACTTTGTGTACTTTTCATCTGCTGTTGCAGACTGAACAGACACCCAAGCACATACAGGGAAGTATTGTGTATTCTTTTTAATGCAAAGAAAAAAACAACATACACGTTTGCTTTAAAAAGGTAAAGTTATTCACTTAAATTGAAATCAAAAACATTAGTGCATGTATATTTAGCCAGTAGTGTCAACAGACGTCATTTACAAGTTTCTGAAAGGCCATACTTCCTCTTAACTTCTCAAATCACTCACTCACATTATGATCCATCTCAATCCCTCACTGGAAGGAGTACAAGCTCTCTACATTTAAATAAAAAACAAGAAGAAAAACAAAACAAACCCAAAACAATCATACCCATCATAACTACCTCTGAAGTGTCCTTAAAAGCTTCTATCAGTCACTAAGTAAAATTATCCTATGAAAACTGCATTAGTCCAGCACACTTAATTTCTTCTCTCTCTCGCTCTCTCTCATAAGAGATGATAGATTGAATTAACTTTGTGGAACACATATGAAAAGTCAGAGTAAACTGCAGTGTTTGTTTTGGAAGAAAATTTTGATTTAGGCTGTAATCTTAAATGTCATTCAGTTTTGGTTATAAATCATCTGAATAGTTTTTGAATGATTTCAATTTCAATCAACCACATTTCCAAAGATTTTAGTTAAATAACCTCTACAGTACATTTAGTCAAGCAGGTTTCATTCAAGTGCAATGCATTATTTAAGCATTACTCCAAAACCTAAAAACTCCTCAAATGTACATACTATGGAAGGAAACACACCATTATTGTAAATGTAGCAGGTATCTGCTACTGAATATCCCTTCCTTTTAGTGTATTTATCCTGACTGGATATCGTCTCTCCTGAACATGTCTGATCAGTTCTATGAATAAAGTCATCAACAAAATGAACACAGGTCCAACTGTAAAATAAATTATGGTCAACACTGTAAGTTAAGGTTATTTTTAAGTTTTTCTTTTTTGAACTCAAAACATTTGTTTTTTATATAACTCTGTTTTTAAGAACTAACTTTTGGATAATTTTGTCATCATCAAACTGTCTAAATGTCAGTGAAAGAAGTTTTTTTTTGTGTGTGACACATAACCTCAATTAATACTATTTAAATAGATGACCAGAATGAGTGAGCTGAATTTTTTCTCAAGAAAGCATTCACTTTAAGCCACAATGTGGCTTTGTTCAGTCTCTCAATGTGTTTGTTGTCTTATACTTTTCTCTTTGCAATGAACCTATTGGTTCCTACTGAGGACATAAATACTTTGCAAGGGGCTCAAAATATTTAGTCTTAAAAAAAAAAAAAAGAAACCAAGTAGAGAATATGCATGCAATATACTATCAGTGATCAGCTTCAATGCTGTAAAAACACCAATAACATCTCAGATGGGAAAGAGCTGTTGTGATTATGTAGACACACCTCTTTCTCTGTCATATCTGTAAAGTATCTTCATTTCAATGGAATACTTCATTAACCTACCAATAGCTGCAGCTCAGAACTCAACACTGTTGGGTAAAACTTAAAATAGAAAGTATAGTACTATAGGTTGTGTTTTCTGTATTTTTCAGAAAATATTTTTGTTTAAGTGACTTTATGCAAGTAATTGTTTTTTTCCTGGTTTCATAGTTTCCTCTTCTAAAACCAGTAGTATTATAACATATTTTCCACTCAGTCCTTGCTGAGGAGGGAAAAGGTGATTCAAATGCTTTATTTCCTAAAACTGTTCACCACAAGGGTCTCAACAGCAGGAAAGAGTGCCAAGCTGTCATTATTTGGCTGGAATGTGCAGCTTTAGCTATTATTTTAGATGCTTGTCTCCATATTACATGAATCCACCAATATTAAAAAGTAAAATCTCTAAAAGCTTAAAATCTGAATCTCTAAAGTCTTGTATCTACAAAGGTCTGAGGTGCCGTCAGCACTGAAATAAAAACACTTAAATGGAACAAGGGTCACAAGGCACAGAAACACACATTTTGTCAATGGAAAACTGATCAAGGATGACGAAAAGATGCTGCTGATTTTACATCTTCATGATGTGGGGAGGGGAATTTAAAGATACCCGGGTCAGATTCCAAGTTCTGAGCACCAAGATCAAGTTATATTAGCATTATTGAAAATACACAATATGAACATTTGTGTGATCTATTTGTATGTTTGTGTATCTCTAGCCACTTTTACACAGAGATCCCAGAAAAAAGGTGAGATGGTGATCCCACCTTTTTTCCACCACTGGCCAATTTCCACAGCCAAGCCAAAGGAGTAACAGAGGTCAGACAGGCTGGACTTTTACACAGTGGACCTGCATTAAGGAATCAAAGGGGGAGTGACGCAGCACAGCATATAGTGCACATATGGAGACACTGGCATGGATTCTGCGGCAGCCGCCCGAGAACCAGTCCTGCAGCTTTATGCCACGGGTGAAAATGGCATGTAGCTGCAGCATCCCTGGCACGAAGCCACAGCACCTGGGCGGCTGCTGCAGAATCCATGCCAGTGCCTCCATAAGCGTTCGCCATCTCTCCAGTGCGGGGGTCACTGTCATCAAAACTTGGTTGCGAAACGAGGTGTTCCTTTTCCATAGCATCCCAGAATCATGATTCCACCTTTATCACGGCTCTGTTACTACCTCCAGAAGTGTTCACTGTAGAGGACTGGAGTTGAAAGTCATAATACTGGCTCCTGAGTTCTTCAGTATTTCTCTGATTCTTTTCACATAAACTACTAAGAAATGGTGTCAGCTGGTGTCAAAAAATAACCAGCTCCCAGCAAACAGACTCCAAACATAAACCTTAGGCAAGTACCCTTTCAAGCTAATCACTCAGAAAAAACAGCAAAGTTAAATGAATAGTATTAATTGCAATTATTTACTAAACTCCTCAAAGTTAATTACTTTTTCCTTTGTGTTTCTCCAATGTGTACTTTCAAACACACTGCATGTACCATATTTTTGTCATATTAAAAAAGGTACCAAATGTCTTTATACATGCTTGTGTGCTTATGTAAAGTTTGAGCAGGGGTCAATGAACTTAATATTCATATAAATTACATGTTCATTGCTTCAAAATGTATTTATTATAAAATGCTTCCATTTCCTATTATGTGCATCAAATAATTTTAATAAAAGGCAAATTAAGCTATTTCCAATGCAATACTAAAATGCACATAAAAATGTACTATGGAACACTTGTTTAGTGTATTATCCATGAAATGGATAAAAACACTCATTAGTTGCCCTGTTTGAACCATTAAATGGAATACCAAATCAATCAAATATATCAAATATAACTAAGGTATGGTAACAAATTGAGTTTTAAATGATAAAAACCTCAAAGGAGTGCAGAAAATAACTGCTGAGAAAAAACAGGGAATTTCTTGAATTTTGCAGTTCCCATAAACTTTTGACATTGTGACGTTTCAAAATGCTGTTTAGACTTCCCTTAATCCCTCTACATAATTTGACCTGAATGCTCTACAATATGCACAGGCTGTTCGCATGAAGGGAGGTACTCATTTTCATGGTCATCTACATTACTAAAGGCAGTAAGATCTGAATGAATACATGTAAATTTATTCACGTTACATATCGCACCTTTAATTAGGATGCACCACTTATTATAAATTGTTATGAGAAGGAGAAACACAAAGAAATGACAAATCATCAAATACACATTATCAGTCAGAGTGGTGTGAGGTCATCCACACTGCAGGTACAGCTAAAAACTGTGCTAATGATAAAGACGAATCTCTTTGAAAGGCAAACAAGATTCTGAATCATCACATGGTCCAATAGTGGGGTGGGACTGAAAAATGTGGGAGTAATTCATACAGGAGGCTTTTCCATTCTGAATAAACATGATTCATACGGTTTTTAGTTTAATGTACTGCTCACTGTATTCACACATTAAATTTGTGGCAATTTAGGGATATTAAGTGATACTCAAATGGAGCAAACTTTAGTAGTTTTTATTTATGTTGGTCCATGAACCTTTATTGTGTCTTATTGAAAAAGTATTGCATACAAATTTCTATATATTAGGCAGCAATGTGTCAAGTCACTGATCTTTGAGCCACATTTGTAAAACATCAGTCTGTAAATTTAAAGAATCACACAGTGCTGACCATCATTCCCAGTTGGGCCCTGCACTGTGTTCAAGCAACGATTTCAGTGATGAACCATTGTGGAAGGTGGTGTGTCTCAGCCTACCAGAGACATATGCAGACCCATTCTGAACATACAGTCTTGACGGTGTTGTAGGCAGGAAAGACTTCAGGCTGGTGAGGCTATTGCAGGTTGGGATACTTCAGGCAGAATCTGTTAAATGCATCGTATATGGCTTGTCTGGAAATAACATGGGGAGACAAACAGTTTGACAACAATAAGACCTGTGACTCATTTGTCAAACATGGATTAACAGTACAGTAGATGCATTCTCGTGCAAAAAAAAAAAAAAGGCTCCTATTCATGGAAATGGTAATACAGAATCAACAGCCACTGCAGTGTGGCTTCTATGAAGGAGACAATAGGGTAGGACTATGGCATACATAAAGAAGATTCCAACCTTATTTACAGTACATATCTTTTAACTTATACACTTGTCGGGATAGTTTATCTTAATTTGTCTGAAGTGTTCAGTGTTATTCTTCAGTCACTACATAATAGCATATGTTTGCATCTACATATTGATTTGTGTTTGTCGTACAGGACCCTGAGTCAGAGCTGACTGAAGGACTGGTACATGTGGATTGCTGTGTTATGCAGATATTGTGAGTTTTATTTTGTTCAATTCAAATCAAGTATATTGCATTCACTAAAGTAGTAATGAGACCCCTTATCCCATAATTACACATTCAAGATATAGTTAGAATCTGCATGGATTGTTCTTTAAAGAATTCAGTCTATGCTGTTAGTTTTGTTTTCCTCCATTGTTGAGTGGGTTTAAAGAAAGTGGTGAAAGCAGCAGAACTCACCTGAAGACATTCTGTTTAAACAGATATGCGCTGATGTGTCCTCCGCTCAGATATCTGACTTCACAGCCTGGCCAGATCTCCTGCAGACTCAGGACCCCTGTACGAGGAATGTAGGCATCCTCCTTGGCTTGGACCACAATGATCAGACTGGGGTCTACAGGAACTGGATCACAAGTAATTTATCAGCAAACAGAGGTTAAAATGTAGGGCAAGTCATAGCCACCAATAAACCAGTATCAACCCCCGTATGGGCTGCTATCATCTGTCACCTTTACCAACCTACACATATTGTAACAATGGTACCAGTTGACTTTAAGGTTAATCATTTCTTCATTAAATTAGCTTGGAGCCATAAGGAACCAATGATACAGAGTGTAATGGCTGTAAATATAGCAATTTACATAGCAGTTACCAGAAAAGTTGGCCATGTGTGTGCATTCATCCATCACTCCCTTCATGAAACTGATAGATTCTCTGTGTAATGATGGCCGACAGCATTTCACCGGATCAACTGTCTTCCCATCCTGTACCGTCTCTTTTTCATGGAGGCGTCTAAGAAGAAAAAAAATGCCATGTAGTTTTGTGGAGACCAACTGATTACAATTAAAATGGCACATGGCCATTTAACTGTTGTCTGAATACTTATTTAAGTAATTTAAACTATTTTTTTAATCAGTTTACCTTTATCCTCACCTTCAACTCTTATCAATACGTTCTGACATCATTGTCAGTCAGTAGTTTCATTTCAGTATTTAAATTGCCATTGCATGTCACAAGAGTGGCAACTAATGGTGCAAAAGCTTTAGAAAAACCCTCCTCCTAAACTCCAAGATGTCAAATATCCAAAAGTGTTTAAAAGAAGCTAAGTGGATTTGTTTTTGCTTTACTTTGTATTAGTTACCTACTCTTCTGGTTGGTATGTTTGGTCATGTGGACTGACAAGCTTTTGTCTCAGTGTATAACAAAGTAAAAACAAGCAACACTGTATATGTATCTTTACCTCAAATTAAATCGATTAATCTGTGATGACGAGTGCCACCCTTATCTGAACACAATGAAACCACTGCAAAGCTTGTTCCAGGTCCTGCTACTCCAGTTCTACAATATCAAACGTAGCAACGCATAGTAAACCTGTTAACCTTCCACATGTGAAAATTCCATAACAGTATAGGAAATTTACAAATCTGACAGCAGACATCAGTCAAATTTTATTTGTATAGCATCAAATCATAACAAAAGTTATCTCATGACACTTTACATTTAGAGCTGGTGTTGACCAGACTCTTAGTAAGCAAGACATCCTTAGAGGAAAGTTTAGAAGGGGCTTATTGAAGCCAGACGATACACTGGAATTAAATGGACTCAGAGCTCAGTCACAGCTGAAACCATTCAAGTAACTTACTGTATAGACACTCACGAAGGATTTCAGAGGTTCCTTTCTGACCATGGACACATATAAACAGACTATAAAGATATGTGTATTTTTAATTTGAGGATGTCCTCCAGGAGAGCTTCTTCAAGATCCCGAGGGAGGCTGGGGACATTAAATCTGAGTGGACCATGTTCTCCACCTCCATTGTTGAAGCACCTGCTCAGAGCTGCGGTCACAAGGTCTCCGGTGCCTGTCATGATGGCAACCCCCGAACCCGGTGGTGGACGCCGGAAGTAAGGGATGCCGTCAAGCTAAAGGAGGAGTCTTATTGAGCCTTGTTGGCTCGTGGGACTTCCGAGGCAGCTGATGGGTACCGGCAGGCCAAGCGTGCTGCGAGCCCAAGCAGTTGTGGAGGCAAAAACTTGGGTCTGGGTGGAGTTCGAGGAGGCCATGGAGGAGGACTATCGGTCGGCCTCGAGGAAATTCTGGCAAACCGTTCGGCACCTCAGGAGGGGAAAGCAGTGTGCCACCAACACTGTTTACATTGGAAGTGGAGAGCTGCTGACCTCAACTGTGGATGTTGTTGGGCGGTGGAAGGAATACTTTGAGGATCTCCTCAATCCCACTGCTATGTCTTCCATGGAGGAAGCAGAGGCTGAGGTTTCAGATGCAGACTCGTCCATCACCCAAGCTGAAGTCACCAAGGTGGTTGGCAAGCTCCTCGGTGGCAGGGCACCGGGGATGGATGAGATTCACCCTGAGTACCTTAAGTCTCTGGATGTGCAGGGACTGTCTTGGTTGACACATCTCAGTAACATAGTGTGGCAGTAGGGGACAGTGACTCTGGATTGGTAGACCGGGGTGATGGTCCCCCTTTTCAAGAATGGGGACTGGAAGGTGTGCTCCAACTACAGGGGGATCACACTCCTCAGTGTCCTGGGGAAAATCTATTCCAGGGTACTGGAGAGGAGGATCCGACCAATAGTCGAACCCCGGATCCAGGAGAAACAATGCGGTTTTCGTCCCGGTCGGGGACCACTGGACCAGTTCTACACTCTCCATCAGGTGCTCGCGGGTTCATGGGAGTTCACCCAACCAGTCCACATGTGTTTTGTGAACTTGGAGAAGATGTTCGACCATGTCCCATGTCTCGTCTGACTTGACTTTTGGATCCCTGCTTGCTTGAGCTCCAAACGACCAAATTATGGAATTGATCAACTGGACACTCAGCGCAATTGATAAGTTTTTTTTGATCATCCCAAAACAGAGGCCAGGGAGAGCCTGTCTACCCTGATGGAACTTTCACGGCTGGCTATCATCGACGCTTGGAGACAAGGGGAGGGTAGCTTGCTGTCAGTTTGATGGGGGGAGGATGTTTATACCTACTGGATGTTTACCTATTGGAGTTTTGACAATGGGACACCTTGTAATTGGCCTTGGAGTTGTCCTGAGGTCACAAAGTCGGAAAGACAACAGCACAAAGATCCCCCCTGCTGCTGTCGGATCAAAATTAAGGATCACTTTGGAGTGGTTAGTGACAATGAGAAGGTTTTAACAGCAGATTGGTGACACAGTCAGAGAGAGCTCCAGACTCACAAAATCAGTGTGCAAGCTGCGGACTCAAAATAAAGTTGGATTTCATCGCGAGACAGACTGTGGATGCGCTTCGGCAAACCACGGGACTGTGGGAAAATGCACGAACTATGGAGGAACCTATCTGCTCCGAAGTGTGGAGGAGTTGCTGAGGCCAGTTATAACTAAAAATCTAGTGATTAAAATTAAGCAAAAACTAAACACCAACCACCCACACACCCACCCCCTCTCCTGGAAGCTCAAATGAGAAGCTGGTCTTTTCTCTTTATCTCCCCCACAGTCAAAACATTCTCCCTCAAGGTCAAGACACAGTGCGAGGTTCCTGTGTCTCCTACTCACACACATGAACTTTCAAGGACTCTGCACAACATTCATTAATCATTCCCCCCCACCCCACCCCTCCTAGTCTGCCTCACAATTCTTTTTTCCTCTCATGTCCGCCCTGTCCCATCAAATCCATTGAAAAAGTTCCATCACATGACCGCGTGCACTGTGTCTAATATGTAATGTACCGTCTTATGTTTTTGTTTATGTGTGTGCCTGCTATACTGCAACTTCCGTACTGTACCTTCTGAATTTCTGATGATGGTGGCGCCATAATATGGCAGCAGCTGCACAGGCTATTGGGAGAAACTGTGCATAATCTCGTTTGCTGTGACATGCTGAATGTTTCGTTCTGCTGTGACATGTCAAATGACAA
>JAPQRP010000002.1:2571540-2599455 GCA_037367295.1 Apogon hyalosoma
AAAAAAAGAAACCCAGACACATTATTGTAATGGTCGAAGAGTCAATAACAATATAATCAATATAGTCATTCATTAAGTTTTGGGGTTTTTTTTGTTTTTTTTTTTGTGTGAATTTGAGTCTCAGGGGACATAAAAGTAATTGTTTGGGTCTCAAGGTGAAAAGGTTTGGGTACTGCTACTCAAGGAAAGGACCTTTGTTTAAAAATAATAATAATAAAAAATAATAATAAATAAATAATTACAGCTTCTGTGATTTGGCTATGGCACCCAATCAAAGCGTGGTAAGAGTAAGGTTTTGTTAAATGTTAAGGTACTGATGAACCTGTAAATAAATATCTACCTATCAACTGAATATAAAGGGGTATGGAAGGATTTCAAATCCACAACACTACTAAACAAGTACTGGAAGTACTTAAACTGAGTGTTTGGTGACCAGTATGAGGCATGTTAGGAGGTACAAAAACCAGAAGGATTGGTATTTTTTAAAGAGCAGTTCAGTGTAAGTCTGTGGGAGCAGAGTTTTTTTTAAAAATCCAAGTCTTTATCCCTTATCTGAAGAACTGTTGCCAATTCCATTAGTTTTTAAAACATCAGTGGTGACAAATTACAATCAACAGGCTTTCAAATGCCTTGTGTGGTCCACAACCAAATGATATTCATTTATATACTCTCACAGAGGAAATAAAACAGAAATGTTCACATTTAAGAAGACTCCAAAAAGATGTCAGTTAAAATGATAGACCACATGCAAAAACGGAAATCTCAAGTGCTCTTTGTTTCCTCAGAGTTTATTCATACCAACTGGCATTTTTTTCTGTCTTGCACATGAAAATTAAAGTTGCATAAGGCCTCCCAATATACTTATTTTGCTCATTTTTGATTTGATTTTATGGTTAAGAGGATCATAACTCTGGTGGACACTAGGACACAGTAGAAGATTAAAATGGACAGTTGTCCTCAAAATTATTTATACCCCTGCCATTTTTTTATTTTTGAGATGAAATGAATGAGTTTGATCAAGTTTGTGACTTACATGTGATACATAAGTGAAGCAATAACAACAAATGATACTTGAAGAAAAACTTTATTTCATTTTATTAATGGATTTCCAAAAACACCATGTTCAAAATTATTCATACCCTAGGTTTACTAAGTCCAGTGTCTTTTCTTAATAGTCACTAGAGTAAACTTTGTTCTTGATGATGGTTCCTGTTAGTGTCCACAGACTCTCTTATGTCTCCTGTGGGATTTTGGTCCACTCTTCCTTGGCCAAAGCCTCCAGCTGGGTCTGGGTGGATGGTGTTTTTTGGAAATCCATTAATAAAATATTCCTAAAATAAAGTACTTCTTCAAGTATCATTTGTTGTTATTCCTTCACTTGTGTATCACAAGTAAATCACAAATTTGATGAAACTCATTCATCACAAAAAAATGTCAGGGGTATGAATAATTTTGAGTACAACTGTATGTTATCACTGGATGTCACCTGCTTTAAAATGAAAAAAGAAGTGGAAATCTGTTCTGGCAGTTTCACCTCTGGAGACAGTGCCTTTAGAGACAGAAAGAATGATTTCAGACTAATGAAAACATAATTAGAAAAACTAAATTCATACTGTAGTTAAATTAGGGATGCAACGGTACAGGTTATCCACAATTCAGTACGTATTGCGGTTCTTGTCACGGTTCATGGTATAGTTTGGAGGCAGAGTCCAGCTGGAGTCCAGCTGTGCGCTGAAACATAACTGGGAGCTGACAGAGAGTTATTACTCGGAACTGGATCCGAGTTCTGTTTAAGTCAAATGGGCTGGGTGCAGTACACAGCCGGGGCTCTGGTCGGTTGTTCTTGGTGCAGAGCTGGGCTCTGCGTCCAGCTCCAATCATTGACAGTAGAAATCCGCAAGTAAGTCTTGCAAACCTCGAATATAAACACTAGCTGTCCAAAAAATGTCATTTGAAAGACAAATGAGCGGTACCACACGCTTGTAATGAACTGCTAGGGGTGTACCAATTGGTATGTGTACCGTTGCACCCCAAAGTTAAATCCCTCCTAAATCATTCCCACTGAACCTTTAAAAAAAACTGACTTCCTCTGATCTTGAAATAATGTCATGTTATAGATTTGTCTCAAGAAAACAATTTAATGTTTTTGGTTCTTGACAAATTCCATCATGTTGTGTGTTTGTCGTTGTGTGTTTAATAAGAGTCTTTCCTGTTGGTGACCAAAAAGACAGAACCAATATCCTGTTCACATTAGTGTCAACATATTCTGTACTCAACTCTGTTTAAACCTCTTCTTGTAAACCTATATGGAATCATTCCTTTATTTGATATTGGCATTGTGAAATACACAGAGCAGCTGAATTGGCATTACTATGGAATCCACCATGAACAACACAGAGTGTAACAGGAGTAAATAAACTGCAGCATCCACCTTCAGTCAAATGATAATCTGCTGTGTGTCTTGATTTGCTGACTTTCACAACCAACAGAACAATTTCAAAAATCAGAATTCTAAATAGCATCCACTGGTTGGGCTGATGATAACTTAAGACAGTGCCAGGTCTAATGTCACCAAGGCTGTGCCTGGATCAGTTAGCCCATGTTCTGCCGATTTCCGTAGCCTCTACGATGAGTGTCTTTCCAGTCGTCCCAGTTTCTGGCTTTCATCAGAGCTTCCTCATCATCGTTTTCGGCCTTTTTCTCCTTCTCTTCTTCTTCATGCTCCTTTGCGTCAGTGTCCTCCTCCACAGGAACTCTTCGGGGGACGCCCTGGTCAGGCAGGACTCCATGTTTCCTGTGCTGTTCATACCAGTCGTCTACTGTCATGGTGGGAAGGCTGGGGTAACCGGCGCCGAAAACCCGTGCCTGCAAATGACAAAAATACACTTTGTTGAATGACATATTAATGATGTACTAAGAACACAATCAATTGTAAGTGGAAATTAAGTGCTTTTGAAATGCAGCATGAAATAAAGAACTGCTAATTTTTAAAGGAGGCTTTAAGAAAAACATTTTGACAAACTAAAAGCACTGGGATTAGTTTGGCACTTTAAACACTGCCTTGAGTTTTCCTATGAGAATCAGTAACCAGAGAAAAACTACAACCAGTATGACGACTGGTCAAGTATCTGTTCATATCCATATCTGCCCAGATTCAAATTACATATGCAGTGATTACCCAATAACTAGGAATAAAGTGAATTTATTCATAGTCACAAGCTGATGTGTTTTTGTGAATGTATGTAACAACTAGACAAAGTAGTAAGTCACTCTGCTTGTCTATAATGCTCAGGAAAATGTGAAGCCTGAGGTGACAATGAGAACCAGTTGGGAAACAACTTTCAGAGTCAAAGAAAGAGACAGTGAAACAAAATACAAGCACTGCCATATTTTTCTCCACTGGACATGGCTCTACATTAAAAGAAAAGAATGTGATGCTGAAATGGCAGCTACATCTACACTGACGGGTTTGATTATGAGGTTTACAAAGACATAAAGTTACAGTACATTGTGACATTTCTGACCTTGTTTGGACAATTCTAAACAGATCATTAGTGCAGCTACTGACAACATAAACTGTACAGAAAACTGAGGATTTGGTTTCACTGTGGCTGTTTTCTGTCAAAAAACAGAGCTGAGCTAATAGAGCTATAATGTAAACTCAGCTGACAGTACATTACAATATTATAAGACACAGTGTTATTTTGACTGAGTTTTTATTCAAAGGAGAAAACTTGGTGATACCATATTATAGTGTTAACACTGAGCTTTATGCATTATTGGGTGAGTGATATAGTCTGTGAAGAGATAGTGCTGATTCAGTAGCTGTTTTGGTAACTGTGAGTGTGTTCTGGTACATACCCTTGGTGTTGACAGTATCAATACTGTTATACTAATGTCATTAAAAGAGCACCAGTCAAACAATTATGTGGAAGGAACAATAACATGTTATTTGTGTTGGTTTCATGCAACAATGTTTAGACAGATACATTAAAGAATTATCATGTTTATATAAAATTATGCAGACTATTTCAAATAATTGTGATAATTCAGACCAAAGCAACAAGAGGAGGCTGAATGACTTCTCTAACAGGTTACTGGGGGTAATGGCCATGGCTCAGAATGTAGAGTGGGTCATCCAATAACCAGAGTTGGTGGTTCAAATCCTGCTCTGTCCCAGTCACACTGGTGTATGGATGTTTGGTGGTGGTCGGAGATGCTGTTTGGCGCTAATTGGCAGCCACGCTTCTGTCAGCCTGCCCCAGGGCAGCTGTGGCTACAGGTGTAGTTTACCACCATCAGAGTGTGAATGTGAGAGCAAATGAATAATGGATCAATAATGTCAAGTGCTTTGGGTGTCTTGAAAAGCGCTATAGAAACCTAATCCATTATTATTGTTCTTCATTTATGTTTCAAGATAAGATTCGACACACCATTCCCATATTGTCGATGATTGAAGTACATTATGAGCCTGTGTGTGCCTGTCTCACCTGTACAGCGTCCTTGGTGAGAATGAAGGGTTTCATGGGGGCCCTGGGTGGTTGAGCCAATGGACTGGCAGCTCCCTGGTTTAGTACATCCATGTTCTTTAGAATCACCAGTTCCTGGTCAATGCTCTCTATTTCCTCTAAACTCACAGTGATCCATTTTCGCACGTTGAGAAGGTAAAAATCCCTTGTGATTTCGTCGTCTGCCTGTCCACCCTCCAACGCTTTCTTAACATCTGACAGCTGGGCTTCAAGCTCCTTCTTCTGACGGTAACGCTCTATCTTAGCTTGTCTTTGTGCTGCCATGGAAACCAAATCTGACGATGAGGATACAGGCTGGAATAAAAAGTAGACATAACACTATCAAAATAGCAAAGTTTATAGAATATATATAAATATATATATATATATATATAAATAGAACTCTTACAAGTTATGGATGAAATACTCAGAGGGTTCACACTAAAATACCACAAATAGGAATTTGGGGGAGAGACAGTCGAATGACCTTCAACATTTTTAACCAACCATTTTAACCAAATTTATGTCAAGCAGGATTAAAATTATATGTATATGTAAGATTCACTGCTTTTTTCTTAATTTGGATTTTTTTAAGGACAAATACAACTTATGAATGGTCCACCTGCTGTAGGAATCAAATGTAATTAGTGTGTTTTACTTCTAACCTAAGTTTACACAGAATGATTACATATTTCAGTACACTGAAGCAACCACGAGTTTGAAACCCTGTGCACATCAGAATGTGTTGACAGTCTGTTTAACGCAGCTGGTCACACAGGTTCATTTATCTTGTTTATGAGCTAAATTACAGAGATTCCTGAAGGGTTATAAGTTTTTGGTCAGCCATCTGGTGATCCCTGATACCTCTGCCAGGTGTCTTTGCAAGTTATAATGGACTGCTGCAAGGCAACCAATTAGAGGCTTGGTCTAACTATTTGTCTCTGAAGCCTTCGGTACGGCTTTGCATACTGTTGCTCTCCTCTCCTATATGATGCTATCTCCTAGTATGGTTCTCCAATAGTCTGAAGAATGAAAGCCATTTCACATATGCACAACACTGTCCTTGCTTCTTCTGCATTCTGTAATCTCATCATAAACTATCCTTATATGGTTGGAGGTCAGGTGAATGTGGAGACCAGATCATGTGATGCAACACTCTGCTGCACAGCCTGCAGGTGTCTTCAGAGTATTTTTTAAAGAAATGCATGACAATCTTGCAAATATCTCGTATTTGGATTAGATGAAAACACAACCAAACTTCCAAACTGGTCTGATGACCCATTCATTAACTTCTTGGCTCAGGATCTTCACTTTTTATTATTGTCCCTCAGTATGAATTTTCTTTCTCCAAAGTGACCATGAAAGCGTCACCTCCTAACTTGACACCTTAACATGCATCTGCGACTTGAACTTGATTTCAGGGGCAGAGATTTGACAACTTAGATTTGTTGGTGTCAGCTAGGGATATTCACTGTAAACCAACACTACTTGCATACAAAAACACTCACAAACACATTATGAAGCTGAGGGAAAAAAAGAATTCTGGGTGACTACATTAGGAAGCAATATTCAAAGTGGTGGATTTCAATAGTGGACTGCACTTTTTAAGCTTGCAACATGTATATGTCCCAAAAAGTCTTTAAAGACCTTTCAGTTAATCCAGAATGCTGCTGCCCGTGTACTGATTAGAACCAGTAACAGAGACCATATTTCTCCTGTGTTGGATCCTCTGCACTGGCTTCCTGTAAAAGCTAGGATAGACTTTAAAATACTCCTCACTTACAAAGCCCTTCATGTCCAGACACCTACTAATCTGAAAGAGCTTTTGGTTCCATACAGTCCATCTAGAGCACTATGCTCTCAACATGCAGGCTTACTGGTGGTTCCTTGAATCTGTAAAAGTAGGATGGGAGCTAGAGCCTTCAGCTATCCAACTCCACAATTGTGGAACCACCTCCCTGCCTCGGTACGGAAGGCAGACACCCTCTCTATGTTTAAGAGTAGGCTTAAAGAGGTCTGGGGGTGACTTGTAGTTCTGGGAGTTTTTGCTTGGGGAGACCCACACAATGTTACCAATTCATGTGAGAAAAGGCATGTAATATGTTAAAAGATGTGTTTAAAAAAAAAAAAAAAAGAGTAGGCTTAAAACCTTCCTTTTTGATGAAGCTTACATTTAGGGTGGCTTAAGAGTCTGGTTCAGACTAGCTCTAAATGTAAAGTGTCATGACATAACCTAACTTTTGTTATGATGTGATGCTATACAAATACATTTAATTTGATATATGTTCCAGCTCACAATTTATGTATTTAGCACTATCTATACCACTATAAATGTAGAAATTAAAAAAAATAATAAAAAAAAAATAATAATAATAATAACCCCCCCCAAAAAAAAAAAACAAAAGAAAAACAAATGAGAGTGTTCAGACTTTTGGGATTCTATCATAGATTGGAAATTCAAATTTCTACAGCACATCAGAAGTTTGAGTTACACACTACTCAATCTGTAGCCATTACTAGCATATCACAGCAGTGTTTTTGCTCTATAAATACTACAGTAATGAAAATTCAGATGTTTTAAATACATAAAAGAACATTTTGGTGCATTCCAAAGTGATGCAAAGCTGAAAGCTGGAATTTCTATTGGACCCGAGAATAGAGATCTCATAGGTGATCCCATTTTCTCCTAAAAGTGCAGCTCTCTACAGTTATCCGACTGGCATTCATTTACGCAAGTGGTGCAACATTTTCTTGGTATCCACAGAGCTCCAAATTTTGATCAACTACTGCTTAAGGAAGATAAATGAATGGATTGCAGAACGTGGTTCCTTCCACTCACACCGTGATATTCTCCACCAATTTTGAGTGATGCTTATTACTTTGATGTACATGCTTAAGGTATCACTTATTCACACATACGCATTGTATTTTCATTATTGACATTTATGAGAGGAGAAGTGTACGTGATTCCAGGTGATTAGTGCGTTATTGCATTTTTTTCTGTTTCAAATTATCGATTATATACCAGTCTTTTAAAATCCATGTCCTCGACCTCTCCTATGTAATACAGAGGTGTTCAAACGTTGGAACTAAGCATCAACTGACATTTTTGTTTTCATCTACATGCTAATACTAACCAAAAGCAGCATTTATTATTTTGTTAGCATGAAGCCCATCGATTAGACCACAGGTGTCAAATACGCAGCCCGTGGGCGAAAACCGGCCCACTTCAGGTCATACTGGGCTGGATGTGGAACCTGGACTAAAATGAGTCGGACACCCCTGGATTAGACGGTGACAGAACGGTACGGTTCAGTTCCCCATCACTTACCTTATTTACAGGGAGCCCGCTCTGCACCGCATCGTCCTGATTCGTATTATCGTTTGTTGTCGCTGGAAGTTCGAACTGTGATATGTTGTAGTCTTTACATCTCCTTAAAAAATCCATAAAGTAGGCCCTGGCTGTTTGGACCACCTGTAGCCGTTTTTCTCGGCTGGTCTGCTTGAGGGTCAGCGCTCCTAGCAGGGCGGGCAGCAGCAGGTACTTCACATCGGCCGTGGTTACCTCCTCCAGCTCCTCATTGCGGCTGAACAGTACGAGCTGAGCCACCATTCTGGACGCTTCCTCCAACATCCCGATTCCGCGTTTAACTTTGACCTGGATACTGTTCGAGCCCAGGGGTTCATTTGTACCATCTACCTCTTCAAATATTTTCCAACCGCGGTCTAACAAGTCGGATAATTTCGGAGGTTCTGCGTCTGTATTTTGTTGCTGTCTAACCTTGCTGCTACTTTCGTGTTCGGCCATCTTGTCATTATTTCCGGGTTGAGTTCTTCGTGTGATTATGTAGTAACACGAAGACTAGAGGCAGCACTGCCCCCTACAGACTGAAAGCAACAGCCTCCCTCAGGGCTGTCCAACCCATTTTACTTCAGGTTCTACGGTGGCCCAGAGGGGTAACAGCTCAAAAATGATCCACTACAAGACAAAAAAAAAAAGAGATTGTGATTTGTATAAAAAGAAGTATTTGAAAAATAAATGTACCCCTTAAATAAAAAATATACTTGCATGAAAAAAAAACAAAAAACAACTATCTCCGAACCTTATTTAATCATTTAACCGCTTTGCAAACTATATTAATGTATAGATTTTTAATATAACTTTATTTTTAGTGCACCGACCTCCACTTCCTGTGGGTTACTTCCTTAGCATTAACCACATTAGCTGAAGGCTTTAAAAATTGTCAGCCTATGCTTTTATTTTTTGTGGGGCTTAATGTGGTGGCAAGAGACCTTTCAGGTAAACAACACCCCGTTTATTGAAAAGGTGGATGATTGTTTTTTGTTTTTTTTTGATGAACCTTATTTAAAAAGTGAAGAGGTTTTCTTTTTTAGGCATATGGAGTTTTATATTTTCAAACACTCCTTTTTTTAACAAATGTGATTTTTAAATGAGCAATAGTTGTTTTTATTTGGATGAGTTTTTTGGGGGACAACATATTTTAATACCTGACATTGAATTACATTTTTGATGTTGCTCAATTTAATTGTAGACAATTTTTTGTATAGAAGTCTATTTTATTTGAGGAGATAATTTTATTTTTCAAAAAAAATCATTCAAGTTTATTTTAGTTCTTCGTACAAATTTTTTATTACAAGTTGTTTTTTTTTAGAATATAGTTTTTTTTCATACAAGTTTATTTTTATTTAAGGGGTACATTTATTTTTTTCAGATGCTTCTTTGTAAATAAATCACAATATCTTTTTTTTTTTTTCTTATAGTGGATAATTTTTTGGGCTGTTGCACCTCTGGGCCACTATGGATTCCACATCAGCCCAATATGAGCTCAAGTGGGCTGGCCCAGTAAAATGCAGCATGCAGTGGACGGGACTGTTGCTTCACACCATCACAGTTCGATTCCAACACTGACCCTCTTGAGGATAAAGTGACTCTGGAGATGAATGAATGTCTTAGTGCCAAAAAAATAGCATTAAATTATGAAAATATTTACAAACTATCCAAACAAAAAAAAAATGTGAATAACCTGAGAGAAAAAAAAGAAACTTCAGAAAAATTAGTGCAATTTTAACAATTTTTATGCCTTTGGATCTACAAAGGCACAAAACACTTAGTAACAGGCAGAATATTGTTAAAATTGCACTTCATTTCCTTTAGACATCCCGGGTTGTTAATATTTGTTCAGGTTATTCACATTATATTGTTAAAGGATAATTTGTTAATGTAAACATTTTCAAAATGTAATGTTATGTTTGTACTATTATAAGTATAATCTAATATTTTTTCACATAACCCATAAAGACCCAGTGCTACTTTTGTGGCAGTTCCCAAATTAATTTTTCTTTTCTTTTTTTTAACCTTTCTTAACTGATATATCATCATTTATTCTAATATTATGCTCTGTATTTTGCATTTTTAAGTATAAATCAGGTAATTTCCTTTATTTAAATCACTGATCATGCAGATGTTCATAAAATCTCAGATTAAAGTTGAGGGTAATTATATCAAAGACAGAGAAAACTGAAGAAAACGTGACTTTTCATAAAATATATCATGAACTGAACAGAATCCAAGCATGTCCATCTACTGTCATTGATCCAACTCCATGGGTTTTACTGGTGAATCAGTATTGTAGACGATGACGGTGTTTCCATGTTCACTACAGAGCCTCTGAACATCCAAATCAGTCATATCTGATGACCATGAAAAGATGACAAACTGCATTTTACACCAATTATTTACATGGATTGATAGGATTAGTGGATCAATAGGTATTAAACAGTTTACATCGTTGGATGGTTTTGGTCAGCGGTGAATGTTTGGGTTTTTATGGGTTAAACAAGTGCGACACAGTGGAACAGTGGAAGGCAGCACCACTGTGTGGACCTTCATGCCTCACAGCAAGAAGGTCCTGGGTTTGATTCCAACACCAGTCGATGGAGGTGGGACCTTTCTGTGTTGAGTTTGCATGTTCTCCCAGTGTCTGCGTGGGTTCTCTTTGGATACTCCGGCTTCCTCCCACCATCCAAAGACATGAACCGATAGGTTAATTGGTTAATCTAAATTGCCCACAGAGTGGTTGTTTGTCTCTATATGTCAGCCCTGCAATGAACTGGTGACTCATCCAGAGTGAACCCCACCATCGCCCATATGTAGCTGGGATAGGCTCCAGCGACCCCTGTGACCCTAGTGAGGATAAAGCGGGTTCAGAAAATGAATGAATGAATGAATGAATGAATGAACGGGTTAAAGAAAATGTGGAGTCATTATTTATTGGTTATTATGCTGTTATTCTACTTGAGATCACAATTGTGCTGTATGTAGCCCCTGAACTAAAACTAGTTTGACATCCTTGACTCTTAATATCTTCAGTGTAATTTTTGCACTTTGGAAATTCATCCCACAGGTTGAATTGGAACCTGTGGCAGGCCAGTTCTGGCCCAGATGTTTGACACCCCAGGCCTACCTTATTACATACACTCCAATTTCACAGGTACAGCACTTCATTCTGTCATGCCTATTCTGTCTTATTTTACTTTGTCTTTCAAGTAGTGCTTTTCAAGAATACCAGTGTACTGAGGCCTATAGTCAAATGTAACCACTTCCATTTATGCAGTTTTAATACCCCCCCAGCCAGAAAAAAAAAAAAAAAAAGAGGCCCTGTCTGGATTTAACTCAGCATATAGCTCAGATCCTTCCATTGGATACTTACTGCAGTCATTGACATGTTTCAGCTGCAACAAGTCTTTAACCTTATCTGATGCAGCGAGTAGCTTCTCATTTCTTAGACAACCATCAGTTTGAAAGCAGTAAGACTGGGCTGTGTTTCAATGGAAAAAGGTCATGTCATCTGATGAGTACAAACTGACCCTGTTCCAGAGTGATGGATAGATCAGGGTGAAAAGAGGCAGATGAAAGGATTTACCCATCATGCCTAGTGCCTGTGGGGACAATGTTATGATCTGGAGTTGCTTCAGTTGGTCAAGTCAAGGTTAAGCAACACTGTGTGTCCAAAAAACAATGGAACTAATGTTGTAACATCACATAAGCTGATGAAAATGATGACATGAATGTGTGCCATAATCACACCCAAAGAACGTCCACAGAAACATCTACCCACCTAATCAAACTTTGACAAAATTTTAAGACACTAAAACTGGCTTACATGCACACTTATAACACTTGAAATGTCTGTTAAATGTTGTAAAATTCCTTGGTTAATGGATTTCTAAAATCTGTCAGAAATTACTGCAGAGAAGTCAGAGAGCACAGAGTAATGTGTATTTAGCTGATAAATTAAGATTGATAGAGTCCCACTAATCCAGTAAAAGCTGTACCTAACAAACTAATACATTTCTAAAACCCAATGAAAAACACTCCAGGCATCATACAAAAAACATTTAAATCATCAAAGTACAAATAACTTAATATGTGCTAAAACCACCAAATGTACTGTTATAGCCAGTGAAATGTAAGAAAAATCTAATTGCAATTTATCCTTAGAGATTCTTGGATGTTCAGTACTAATTTACCCTCACACAGGAATCCAGATTTAATAAAAATATATTTGGAGGAGCACAGCTTTAGTATTTTTGCAAAGTCCCATTTGGTTAATAGAACTTGTACAAAGAAAATTTAGGACATAAACTGAGGGAAAATTTGAGGTGAGGTATGGAATGACCAGGTTCCAAAATGAACCTGGCTGGCTTATGTTTACATAGTAATATCGCTGTCATTAAATAAAAATTATGTAATTACCTTTCAGCGTGCTGTAAATTGGGTGGGCTGGAAGGAAAACAAAAATTCTCACCAATCTAGATTATCCCATATAGGGAGGCTTTGGTTGGTCATGAGTGATTATTGACTGGCAGGGAGGGGGTTAAATTACTGACAGCTGTAACTGCTGATCACTGTTCAGATTCAGATTGCTCTATTCACAGAAGGTTGGAGAAGACAAGTGGTGTCATCTTTATGGAAACTGTTCTTGAGGACTAAGGAGACAAACACAGAGGAGCAGTTAAGGCACTTTAATATCAGAAACAACCACCATAGATCAAATATTCTCTCCTGATACACCCAGGAAAAATTCAATTCAAAATTACATTTTGAAAAAGTAGAGATGTAATATCGAAACAGAGGCAGTGTTAGCAAACACCGTAACTCACATACACAGAGCAAAGGACAGGTGTCCTTATGCCACTGTAAGACACCAGCAAAAGCAGACAGAACAGAGAACAGCACCAGAAAGAACACACCATTCAGTCAAGTGATTTGATAAATCCAAACCTCACATCATTAAAGTGAGGGTGATGTTATGAAACTTAAAAATAAAAAATCTGAGTACTTACTTGACAATAGAAAACAGTGTTCAGATAACTAATACTTTTTGTAGTAAAGCTTCATAGTGTCAAGGCTACATTTAGAATATACTTAAATAGCACATTACACCACCTGTTTTCTCATAAATCCATGTTTCCAGCATTTCAAAGAACCACACAAGGTGTTTTTAGGACCCCTAGATAACACTGTAAAAGTACTTATCTGTATACCTTATTAAAGCTGCAATATTAGATAGTTCTTTTAGGGTCACTTCTGCATTTACTCCTTGCTTGTGTTTTCAGGCTATAGAAAATCTACCTCATGATGCCATAACATTATTTAGTTTCAGATGTTATCTATCACTGGGGAGATTCCATTCCTGTGCTACTGTGTCTCAACATGGAAGCTCAGAAACATGGCTTTGCTTTTCAATAAACAATAATGTGGTTCATCTGTATCCATATTTAATAATTCAGTTTGGACTGATGGGAGAAGGGTATTTAACATTTCTGGTATTTTTTCACCTACTGACTTTAGCTCCTGTGGCTTTAACTGGTAACACTGTGACTATGGTAGATTAGACTAAAGTCATCAGAGGATGGCACATCATTTCAGTAGTGCTAAAATCCAACAGTAGTATGTGTTGGTAATGCTCGCTTTGTTCCCTCTGAATCTGCCCACTGATGGAAGATAAATTGAATAGTTTAAGTAATTTGCAGGATAAATATTGAATGTTCTTTTAATTGTGCTCTGTAAATGAAAAGACACCAACTCCATGGCGGACAACTGAGATGGACAATAGCAAAAGGCAACACTCCAACATGCAACTAATAAACTGTAGCAAGCTTTGTGGAAAAACATAATAAAAAAAAAACAAAAACATGTTTGGTATGTTTTCCAATTCTGAGAAAACTCAAAATGCATCTGCATCCATTCTATCACCCCCTTGTGGTTCAAAGGTGGCTCAGTAACAAAAGGAACCACTTCAACACAGTGATCAACTGTTGCAAGTTTGGTGAACAAACAATGAAGGGTTTTCCAGTTCTGCTCCAAAACCAAATGATGACGACGGACTGTCAGACTGTTCTGTATCCACCCGAGATATCGTGTAAAAACTGCACTAGTGGCCAGTGTAAGCATATTGGGTTTAGTGTTGGTAGTTTAACTACTAGAAATGATCACAGAGGTACCCAGGGACCGGTGGTATAAGAATATTGCTACATTTGCAGAGAGAAATCAATTTTTAATAGAATTTGTAATATACCACAATGCTTTCTGAATCTGTTTGTTAAAAATACTATGGTCAATGAACTGGAAAGGAATAACACACACAGGCCCATATAGTTACCCAGGAAAATGAGAAAAAAAAATTACATTTTTGTGTTTTAAACAACCTTCAGAGCCATTCAAGTAGAGTAGTCGTAGTTTATAGGGTGCACTTGAATTTATCAAGCCCCTGGCAGTGCCTACAAGTCTGCAGTGCTTTAAGTGCATTCCTAACCAGCTGTTCATCACATTTTAATGTGTGCATTCAAAACCCTGAGCGGAAATGCTGAAACTCTGGGGAAAAAAAGAAAAAAAAAAACATTTTGAAAAAGGTTTTGGATGTATGGGAGAAGTAAAGGTAGATGGAGACAGATTTAGCAAGCAGCAGTGTGTGTGCATCTGTGGAGTAATAAGTAGACTGGCAATGTCCTTAGAAAAAAAACAAACTAATGATATTACATGGAAACAGCGATGAAACACCACCATATATGAGGAGGGGCTGCAGAAACAAATATAAGAGCTCCTCAATCAACAGCTAAGGTAGCAAACATAATGATGATGAGCTAGCTCTTAATAGTCACATAACACTGGTGGATGGAAGTGTGCATTTTCTTTTGCAGATTTTCTGAAAGAAATTTATCAAATCACTTGAAAGGTGAATCACTTCCTCAGATTAATTCAAGCATGGACAGTGAAGCAGACATCTCATCTCAATAGGTCTATGTTTTGATACTTTAAGTCAGACCCACAGCGTACATTCACACAGACACATGCAGAGAAACATTTTTGCCTGAACACCAACATATAAATTCATGTTAATATAACTGTGGAGTCACTGAAGTCATGATGGGTGAAACTTTTCTTTTTTTAATCTTATGTGCTCAAGATAACCTTCAGGGCTCTGTAGTTTGCAGTAGTAGATCAATAATTTCTTCAGTTTAAGTATAACTCATTTGATTAAACTACCACCAACTCACACAATGTAGTTCTTTACAGGAATATATATTTAAAAAAAAAATGGGAAAGTGTTGATTCCAGAAACAGAATTCCTCACTTCAATACTCTATAATCTTGGGTAAATTTTATCCTCACAAAAATCAGTAAATATGCAAAAATCTATGTGTGGTCCCAGTGGTTAAAACATATTCAGTGAGCATTGGACAGAAAACTAGTCAATTCACTGTCAACTGTTTTTTAAAATAAATTTTGGCACCAAACCATTTCACTGGACCCAGATAGTGATTTGTTGCTGTGAGGTGTCTGAAGGCGGTTTGTGATGACCCAGCTGCTTTTGGCTCAGGAGATTAAAGCTAATTATGGCTTATGGCAGAACTTCCTCTTACTGAAGTTTATACTTGCTGTGAAGCTGGAGGACCACTCATCAGCTCTAACTCAACAGGAAGCTGCAACATATAACACAAGGCACACAGTCAGTATGTCAACTAGTATAAGCATAGTAAACTGAATGGATGTGTTTCTACCTGTACGGGTATCCGTGGTACTTTGCTCTGAATATAGACAGCAGCCAGCTGAAAAACAGCATCACCAGACCAATACCTGCCACACACATAACTGACAAAAACAAACATATTTACTCGCATTGTTGTAACTAATGCAGACGATATTACATTATATTTTTTGCATTTTTCCACTAGTAATATATAGCCTGGCCAAAAACAAGAAGTTCCCACCTGGATTATCTAAAATAGTTCCATCCATTGGATAATTACTGCAGGTTCATGACACGTTAACACATGGATTGACCACTAGATCTGAACCCCACTGAGAACCTTTTGACTGTGCTGGAGAAGACTTTACACAGTGGTCCAACTCTCCATCATCAAATCAAGTTCTGGGACAAAAGTATTAGTCTAGACAAAAATAAATGTTGTGACATTTGTTGTGACTCTGTACAAACAGTAAGAGCCATAAACAAATATGTCTTGTAATCAAAGCTAAAGGTGGTCTAAAGAAACATTGAGAATGGAACTTTTTTCACCAATTGTGCATTCTTCATATGAAAAAGCACTATGTTGACTTGTATGTTTGGCATCTCCAGCCTGTTTCTCTTTGCACAATATTCACAGAGAACAAGTTCAGTCAGATCTGTCCCTCAGAATCTTAAATCTTGAGTTAGTCCACAACATATTTTGACCTTTGGCCACAAAATGCTTAAATAAATAAGTGAAATTTTCCTCATTTTGGTATATAAATGCATTTGTGAGGTTACAGTGATCTTGACTTTTGAGTTTATCCCTAAGTCTTTGCCACCAAAATGTCTTCAGTTCATCCTTGAGTCTAAGTGATCACTGATACCTCATACCTTGTCAGACAGACGGACCTTCTTATAGATACCCAAAGTCAAGGAAAAAAAAATGCTGTGCAATGTAACTCCCTAGGTGTGAACTTACTTTTCCTCTTTCCAATGTCCAAGTCAGATGTAGCAGCCTCACATAGCAACACCATTCCCATAGTAACAGCAGCATCTAACATTATAGTCAAGGTTTATGACAGTAAGTGTATGTAAGAAGATACTGCAGGAGAAATCATTTATCATAGGAAAACAATACACCATAAGAACTTGACTGGTACACAGTAGATGACAATACTGTGCATTTGTTTTATACAGTTTGTATATATGGATTTATGCATCCAGGTGTATATGCATTTATTCCTTCTGGGACCTCTTGGCAAGGTCATGTTTATAAATGGGAACTGGTTCTCAAGCATTTTACCTGGATAAATAAAGGTCAAATAAAAAGAAATAAAGCAAGTGGAAAAGTAAGCGGAGCTTACTAATATCTAGCCCAGTCACACAACACTTTGTCCCTCCTGCTCATTGATACCCTGCCTAGTCAGGAACTGTGAACTATGCTAACATTTCATCTTGCTGAAGTTCTAAAAATAATACAGCATGTCATGAGTATAAAAGCAGTAATATTTCAACTTTCTGCCAATGGCCAGGCTGATATGAATGTGTCTGGATGGATGGAGAGGTGAAACAACAGAATTCCTGGTATATACTATTCTAGTGCGGTGACCTGTGTGGATCCACAGGTTCTAGATGCGGTCGTTGTTATGATTGTAAGGCTATTGTATTCCAAAATTACTAATATCTCCCAAAATAGTGGTCCTATCAACTTGCCATTTTCACTAATCTGTTCCTTGACCAAAAATATGCCAAACTGCAGCCGTCAGTTCTTTCCAGATTTTGTGTGAATCTCCAGACACACATACATACACGCACACAGAAGCCACTTGGCTTTTACAATATAGATAACAATCTCACTTATAGGGCAGGGTTATAATAACCAGTTGGCCAAATTTTCTATGTTAAATTTTTAAAAAATCATTCCAACAAATTTTTTAAGTTAAATTTATAAAAATTCATAAAAAATGAAAAACTTCACATCCAGCCATTAAACTGTGCACCAAACCTCTCCTAGTGGTAAAGACAATGTAAAATTGAAAAGAATCAGCTGAATAGTCTTTGAGAAATTAGTTGGACAAAAAAAATCTCATATGGACAAAAGGAAAGACAGACAGAGCTCCTGGCATATAGTGGGGTATTATAATATTTGTACAATGTTAATAATTGTATTTGGAGTAGTAGTATTAACGATTATGGATGGTCTAACAATTGATAATTATACTAGCACCAGTTATTTTAGTTTTTGACAGTTGTAGTTCAGTTTGCTGTGCATCCATGCATCAACCCCCCTTCTCCAATCTCTCTCTCTCTTCCTCCAACTGGTCAAGGCAGACAACCATCCTCCAAGAGCCGGGGTCTGTTCGATGTTTCTGCCTGTTAAAAGGAAGTTTTTCCCTCGTCACTGTCACCAAGTCTTTGCTCCTGAAGGATTCGGTTGGGTTTCTGTAAGTTGGCTCAACAGTCTGGTTTAGACCAGCTCTAAATGTAAAGTGTCATGAGATAACATAACATGAGATAATATGACGCTATATAAATAAATTTGATATTCCTATACACCCCCGCCCACCCCATAGAGCAAGAGAATAAAAATAAAATAAGCAATATCATTCAAGATTACTTTTGACTTCACTAGTAATTTTAGGTCAGAACCCTCAGTTCAGCACTTCTTCAACTGCTGGAGCTAAAGGATACTGAAGAGAAGAACAATGTGGGTTTCGGCTACGAACTGGGCTTGACTGCTGCCGTGGATGTAACTCTGCAAACACACAAAGAAGTACATGTTCTGTACACATCTTACATGAAGAAAAAACACAACCAACCAACCATCTGACTCCAAGGTCTCTTAAAAATTCAAATAGACAGCTTTGACTAACTTATGGTCTTGATAGTCTTTTAGAGACAATCTCTGGCCATCCTCTTGCTCCATATTCACAAATGTGAGGATTTTCTGCTTTTCTATATTTGATGATATTGCTTAGAAATCAGATATCTGTGGGCTTTTTGAGTTCAATCAAAAACAAACTGAGTTTGCCTGCCGGTATATGGGGGTCCAATCACATCAGAGTCACTGCACTACCACCCCACCAAATCATCTGGTTCAGTACGACCACACACTATCCAGCGCAAGTGGATGTAGCCACTGTACCAACCCCCACTGTCTGTAGAGTCTTGTCTGAAGCCTTGAGTTTGCATTTTGGCTAATACCATCTAGGCTTTGAGGACAAGAACTGACCCTATCTGGATATAGTAGAGCTGAGGAAGAGCAAACAGCTGAACAGTAATGCGAGCTGGATGTTTACTATATCAGAATTTGTTAAAAAATTTGTTTGCACTTCCCTTTGAGTACATTTACTCTTTTTTAATACAAGGTGAAAACCATGAACAAAACTTTGTGTTAAATTCTGAAGCTTTAATGTTGATGCTACTTCCATTAACACTGTCTACTGCAAAACTTCAAAATGTACATGAAGTATATTTTCTTTTATCAACTACTCAAATCTATCAGTCAACACCCACATAAGAGGCATCAACTCTTCTACTGGCCATGGTTGTTGTCTCCTACTGTAGACCCACAGTACAGTTAGTGCACCTTCATTATTGTGTTTGTTAGACTCCAACTGTTTAGAGCCAGCATTTATATGGAATAAATATTGGGAAATGTGTTTGTCTTACAACTTGTCCAGTGCTGGGGTTCTTGTGTGCATAGGGGGGTCCTCTGATGTGGTTCCACATCTGGCCTGAGGTCATGATCAACACAAAGCACTAGAATATACAAACACAACACAATAAAGTATTAAAATAATAAAAGCATCATATATATTCAGCGTTAACTGTAGGTGGGATCATTATTATCTATATTATACTCTACTCCTGTACAGTCTGTGCAGGGCATCATTCAGTTCTGTTGAACACTATATGAAATTTTCAGCTGTCTTAACACTTTGGACATATGCATCCCAGACTACATCTGAATGCATCCTGGCACATGTCAGTGGTTCCTGTGTACATAAAAAGCATTAAAGTGGTCCATGTGACTGGATCACTAGACGTACTTAATGTCTGGTCCGAACAAAATATACAAGGCCATAATATAAGGTTTAGGCTAGGTTTAGATTAAGGAAAATCATGGTTATGGTTAAGGTTGAGGGATGACCTGAGGAAATTAATCTAAGTCAATGGAATGTCCCCTGAATGGAAATACAATATGTGCATACCAGTGCAGAGAAGGCCCAAACATTCTTGTTAAAGAGAAACTCCAGATTGTGCCTTCGTAGATATGCCAGTCCACCAATTACAGCCAAGAGGAAGCCCAGGAGGAGAGGACCCGCATAGTTTGGAGGACGAATAACACGGATCTACAAAACATATAGAAATTCAATCATGACAAGATTATGTTATCTTTGATGCAATCACTGATTCAGTGTGAACTTCCTGTGTGTTTGAAATGTACCTGTACATCAGTCCTGTCTGCCACCCATCGAGCCAGCTGCTCCGCTGCAAAGCCTCGGACCTGCAGCTCGTAAGTATCACTCCTGCGAGGTTTCCCTTTGGGTGGGAAGTGGAGGAATGTTGGAGCAGAATTCATATTCAACTGCAATACAAATACAGTCAAAATCATACTGTGGACACACACCATCTATTTACATCTGTTTAAAGGCATGTTAAGAAAAATATCTAATCAGCCAATCGCATGGCAGCAACTCAGTGTATATAGGCACATAAACATTGGTCAAGACAATCTGCTGAAGTTCAAACCAAGCATCAGAATAGAGAAGAAAGGTGATTTAAGTGACTTTGAACATGACATGGTTGCTGATAGCAGACAGACTGGTCTGTATATTTCACAAACTACTGATCTGCATGCATACACAACTATCTTTAAGGTTTGCAGAGAATGGTCCAAAAAAAAAAAAAGGGAGAGAAAATATACAGCAAGCTGCAGTTTTCTGGGTGAAATCAAATGTTCTCTGTCCAAATCAAAAGATTTAATATAAACACAGATAAACCTGATGTTTCATGGTGTTATGGAAAAGTGAACACATGTTTGAGCTTCTGGTTCCAGACACAGAGGACAGCAGTAGATTCACATCTAGATATGATCTAGATGTGAATCTACTGCTAGAATCTAGAATCTGCTAAGTGATTGGGAAATATAGCTGTCAAATGTCTAAACCTCCTACCTCTGTGTAAAGACCAGGGTTTTTGTGCTTAATTTGCACAAGTATTTCCTACAGCCTGAAAACACAGGAACAGGTACAGAAGTGTCATGTCCTCAATAACCACTTGAATTACAATGCCGAGAGGGAGTTCTAGCCTTTTCGCAGTGACACTAAATAAATCCAACACTTCAGATTTAAATAAACAGTTTGGAAATTCAAAACTCACAACCCACGCCTACTCTCCATTTTGTACAATTACAAACATTATCATCCTTATTCTCATTAGTAGTTTTAAAAGTAGTAAATACTGCATGTACACTTTGATCACTGTTGCCAATGAGAAATACAGGCCACTGTGCTGGTGAATTTGCAGTGGTTAGTTAGATCATGAGGTTTACTGTAAATTTCATTTCAGCTGTAGCTCGCTGAACTTGCTGCTCATTTAGATCATGTTTACTGTTCAAGGAGAAACAGCCCTGAAGAAAAGAAAGTCATCTCACCATCTGGAAGACATCTGATCCTTCATCAAAATCAACAGATGCAAAGAAGACTTTGTTGGTGAAGGCAGAGGAATAACGCCATGAGTTAGCCAGCACCTGGAACTCCTCATCAGCTTGTCTGAAATGGAGATACGTGCTTACAATGATTCAATAAGTTCCATTAAAATGATGGTAGCACAGATTGGTGCAGCTCTTCTTCTTACCTGCACACCCCACACTGTCTCTGCGGCTGCAGAGCTGTAAACATTATGATCACAGAGTAATTCCTGGGAGGAGCCTTGACAAAACGCCGAAACTTGTCTCCATTCATCCTAATGACGGAGCGTTTGGAAGCCCATTCCATCATCTGAGTCACCTTCTCTGAGAGCAGAGTCTGAAGTACACACAACACGCTACTGTTAGACAAGGTTCATTCATTTATGAACAAAAATGAAGACTGGACTATGCCATTTAATTAATGTATTCTTAGTTCAGTTCTTGTAGTATGCACTTCGTTTCTACAGTGACATGTTTATTTGTAAATAAGTTTGGTTTTCTGCAATTATCCCACTAATTTAATTCAACTTTGTCCACCTCAGTGGAAAATTTTCTTCAATTCACCCATAATGCATGTTCTAGCAATCAAATAAATAAGCAGAGCTGATGTATTGAATGCTCCATATCAACAATGATAGACCTGGTCCTCCTGCTCACTGTCGTATCATACAGTGTCTCTAAATACCTTTGCTGCTGATCTATTATTTTTTCCATACTGCTGATGGCTCTGTTAAGTTTATTTTAATTTGCCACAGAATGATGGCCAAACAAGAATGTTTATCATCTAAAATTAGATTACTGTACTCCACAAACTTCAGATCCTTCCACTGGATAATTACTATAGTGATAAATATTTCAGCTGCATCAAGTTCGTTAACCCTTTAACTGATTCCGTGAGTAGTTTCTCTTTTCTGAAACAACCATCATTTTGATATAGAGCATAAAGATTGGGCAGTGTTTCAATGGAAAAACTTCATATGGTCTGATGAGTCCAGACTGACCCTCTTTCAGAGTGATGGGTGCATCTGGGTGAGAAGACACTTTACACAGTGATCTGACTCTCCATCAACAATACAAGATCTGGGCCAAAAAATTTATGGAACTATGGACAAAAATATGGTTAGGCCCAAACGTATCTCGATAGTGACACAATTTTCATGATTTTGGCTCTGCATGCCACCGCATTGCATTTGAAATAAAACAGCTGAGATGCCACTGATGTGCAGACTTTCAGGTTTAACCCCTCTAACTCTTCCCATCATTCTAGTACAGGTTGATCTTGGTTCCATCTGTTCAAAGAATGCTGTTCCAGAGCTAGGCTGGCTTCTTTGCCTATTTTTTTCTTAGCAATGTCTATCTCTGGCCATTTTATTTTTGAAGCTGATTAATGGTTTGCACCTTGTGGTGAACCCTCTGTATTTGCTCTCATGAAGTCTTCTCTTTATAGTAGACTTAGATATTGATACACCTACTTCTCGGGAGAGTGTTTTTCACTACGGTGGATGTTATGAAAATTTTTCTTCACCATGGCAGGGACCCTGCAATCATCTACCCCTGATGTCATCCGTGGACATCCAGGCCTTTTTGCCTTCCCGAGCTCACAGTGCACTATTTTTTTTTTAGAATGTGCCAAACTGTTGATTTGGCCACTCCTAACATTTCTGCTATCTCTCCGATTGATTTGTTCTTTTCAGCGTAGGAATGGTGTGTTTCACTTCCACTGAGAGCTTCTTTGACCACGTTGTAGGCTGAATGCAACAGTTTCCAAATGTAAATGCCACACCTGGAATCAATTCCAGACCTTCCATCTGCTTAACTGATGCTGGATTAATGAGGGAACAACCCATTAAACAGCCTTTGAGTCAACTGTCCAATTACTTTTGGTCCCTTAAAAAAGAGGTGGCTACATATTACAAAGCTATGATACCTAAACCTTTCCTCCTGTTTGGATGTGAACACCTTCAAATTAAAGCTGAGAGTATGATGAGCTATGATGAGTGTGTCCTGTAATAAAAGATAAAAGGTATATACATCCTGTGTCTAAATAAAAGCAAAAACAATAAAGCATGAGCATCATGTCAGAGGAAAATGGACACCATGTAAACATCTGTTGCACTACTGCACCTCATTTAAACACAAAGTGGGGATGATTTTCAGATGTTCAAAACGTCAGTATTTTCATAGATGGATGATTGTATAAACAACAGATCTAAAGAAGGAGCTTCAGCCTCTTGAAGGGGGAGGCTGCAGTTAATCAATTCCTAAGACTGGGTCTGGATCTAAAGGAAGGTCATGGGAGATTTTATTCGGGTCACCAAATACATTTGCATTTTTAAAAAAATTAACAAGAAGCATGTTTTTGATTGTATTTTGGGTTTACCTTGGTTTTTAGAGTAATTATCTGCTGACTAGATACAATGATTTTCTTTTCTTTTTTATGAGGCAGAACTAAAAGGTAAAACACAAACTATTTCATGCAACACTAAATAACTGTTATTCTAATCATTATTATTATTTAAAAAAAGCTTGATCAAATAATAAACATCCAAAGACTACAGGCAAATAGTAATTTCATTCTGATTTTGACTGATTATAAGCTATCTAGTTTAGTTGGTCTTATTATATTCACATTGATCCTAAGCCTTTACTGAGGGAAGATGTTGAAATTGTTGAGGAAGTCACTTAAAAACAACCTGTTTATTAAATGTGTTTCTCTATTTTTATAAAACTTTTTGTGAAGAAAAAAGGACAGACCTAAGCTATCCACCACCGGTGTCCTCATGTGAGCCAACCAAACAACAAAAACAACAACATCTCCTTCCAGTGAAGCACACAGCAGTATGTAGTAAATTAACAGTTATGTCTAGTGACAGGAAGGAATTCAAAAAGACATACAAGTGTGAGATAAATTAAAGCCTTTAAGTCATCATAATGATATTTATGCCAGATTTCTGGATTTATATTCCTGAAACAGGTTCTTGCCAGTGCCCCTAATGCAGCTACTGTATGGGCAGTGAAATAATGTCAAAAGTGCAAATGGTGTCTATACTTCAGTAAACCCCCCCCCCATTCAATTACGATAACTAACTGCAGTTACTACTGCTGCAAAATTGATTAAATCACAATGGTAATCATAATATCAGCCTATGCAATTATGCAACAACAGGATGTAATTCATGGGTCCATATTTAGGAGAATTTAGGTTGATGCCTTTGTATAAATGAGGTGAAAAAAAAAAAAAAAGATAAATCCAACCTTTAATGTCTGGTAATAATTTGGATTTAAAGAGCAGAGAGAAGTACTGTCTACAACATGTCAAATCAGAGTTCTTATGTTTTTTTCTTATCTGTAATCAGTCCATTTTGTTTAATAATTAGCCAGATAGTCTCATTAATGTAAATTATTTTTCACCAAATCACACAGCTATAGTGATCATTTAACATAGAAACTACTTTATCCAATTCTTGATGCACCTGCTGTAATTATGGGTGTTTGTCTCACTTGTGATATTTTCTTAAAGATTATAGTGTTTTGTTACATCACATACAACACAGCATTCAATCCAAATCATCTGGTACTTATTCATATTGTATACTGCAGTTTCAATGCTACTATTATGTCCATGTCCTCTATTGGAGGCTAACCTGTGAACTTAAAAGCTGCCAGAAAGCGGAAGTATTCCATTGGTGACAACCTGGAGTTCATCATGAATTTTCACTTTCATAGTCACAGCCTAGACCTTACTTTTAAGTCCATTAATTATCAAATCGCTACGCTTATATTTACAGATTTTTCTACAGCTGAGTGAATCACTACTGATTGGACTCAAAAACGTGTCCATCCAACAACCCAGAGGAACACCTCTGTTTAACAGCCTATGGGAAAGTGACAACGAATATGGCGTAACAGCCAAAGGAATTAACTAACGCAGCCCTAGATTTAACACAGTTAAAGCAACGTGCCATTTCATTCTACGGTTCCCGTTTCTTTGAAACAAAGTTGCTTGTGTAATTCTGAAAATATTTTTAAGAACTTCAGCGAATTCTCTCGCTGAACTTCTTGAAGTATCGTTAGTCCAACACCGAGCTGACAGCCTGAGCTACCGATTCATCCATAATTCCATCTTAACAACTGATATGTTACTTAATTGTTCACTTCAAGTGGTTCAAACTGTTGTTTTATATTTTTCATTTTACTTATGAACAGTTATCTGCTTAAAAAACCGACCAGTGCCACACGTTAGCTCACTTCTGATAAACTGTTAGCTTAGCAACTCGGTCGTTTGACAAACTTTGTAAATGGAGTAAAACTTTTTGTCAAAGTTTATGAATTTTTCTTTATGTTATAACAGGCACTTTACCTCTTTTTTCTTTTGCCCGACAGCAGAGTCATTGTGCAGAAGAATAAGAAATAGCAGCGATATGAAAACTTTTCCAAACATTCTGCACTCTGCTCACTGCTGACGGCCACTTGCAGCAGTTCACACACTTCTTCTTCTATGGTGAGTCCAACTGTCCCCGGCTCAGGCATCTTCTTCTTTGGTGTGTCTATATATTACCGCCACCTGCTGGAGTGGGCGCTGAACCTTGCACTACAAACTGGAAAAAAGACGAAAAATATTTTTGTTTATGTTTCCTGTAGTTATAGGGTGACTATACTCCTCATGACACAGCTCCAACCATGTTCCTTCTACTTTCTTTAGGTGACAGTGTAAGTATATGCATCGTTGGATGTTTGCCTATTTTCTGAAGTGTCTGAGTCCTGGGTCTTATTCTGAGACAGGTAGACTCCCATTCTTGCCAGATCTTGGATTCTATCTGCCCAATAGTCCTCACTACATTCTCATTTTTGTATCTTGCACTGTAAAGCACTTCATGACTCCCTGTCTGTGAAAAGTGCTCTTTAAATAAAACTTACTTACTTATTTTATTGATACGTTACACCACATCCCAGTGTTTTTGGAATTTGGATACTCCATATTTATTGTAATAAAGTGTCATAAATCAGCAGAAAAAGATCACCAAATAGCCAATGAAACATATAGCCAAAATGTGGAAAACTTTGATGAAGAAGGAAATTATGGAACTTTAGCCAAAAAAGAGGGATGAGGAAAATAATATACTTTAAAGAATAAAGTGTAAAAGGCAGGAGTAGAAGAGAGGAGTAGTTCTGAATAAACTGATTAAATCTAATGTGATGGTTTAAGTAAGACAGTATTTCTATCAGAAAAAATATATTCACACGTCTTGTTGGCAACATCTGAGAATCAAAATGTAGCCTTGCAAAGGATGTGGGGAAACTCAATGAAAATTCTTATCAAAAACTAGGTTGTTAAGTGGACCTACTAATACTTTACTTAGTAGGCAGTATGCCTTCCCTTTCAAGGAAGACTTTGGAAGACTACAACACACTTTTACAGAAGATTTCTGCACTGGAAACAAAAGTTCTCAGGTTAGAAGTGAACATGGAGGTAAATGGACTGTGTGGTAATGATAGTACACTACCATTTAATTATAACTCTAACAATGGACAGGAGCATGCTAACACACAGCTAACTAGCACCAAGAAGACCACTGAGCACCAGAAGGGCTGTGTGACCAGTACCAGTCCCCCTGGAACTCTCTTGGAGCAAAGCCCAGGAACAAATCTCTTCCCTGTGACCTCGAAAGACATGTAACAGGCAGGATCCAGTGGCCAGAGATCTGTGATGCGACGGGCTGGCTGGCACTATCCTCCTCCTCAATGCCTGTGCAGAGAAAGGCACAGCTGTGGATAACAGCTGGAGAGAAGACAAGCAAAACAGCTCCCAAACAACCGCATGTGCAGCTTCAAAACAGATTTGCTCCACTACTGCAGGACCCTGGATCTCCATCTGATGATCTGGATAACCTCTCAGTCTCACAGAGAAGGGTAAGGCCTGAAAATAACAGAAAGCTACAGGGAAAGCTAATGACTGGACCTCATACTCTGACTGTGGGTGACTCTGCCTTAAAAGATGTGACAAACACGTACAGTCAAAACACCAAAGTGCTGGGTTTTCCCAATGACATGGTTTCTGACATGACTGACAGAGTTCTAAGTATTGTGGCAGCAAATCCAACTGTGGAACACATTGTACTGCACACCGGAGCCAATGATATTGTGAAGCAGCAATTAGGAACCCTCAAAGGAGACTTGAATAATCAGTTAAACACAGTTCACTCTGTGAAAGATGAGGTGTTCATCAGCGGGCCTCTACCACCAGACAGAAGAGGAGTGGACAGATTCAGCAGGCTGCTGGCACCCAACACATGGCTTTCTACTGCATGTCAAGTTCATTCAGTGCATTTTATTGACAATTTAAGCTTTTTTTGGGGACCACAGACATTTTTTTAAGGCAGATGGGCTTTATCTAAACAAAGCAGGAGTTCATCTTTTCACCTCCAGTCTGCATGTCTCTCCACGTCACACTGCTTCCTCTGCCAAGGACACGAGACAAGAGAAGCCAAAACAAAGGGAAGTAACTTCAAAACATGAAGAACCAACACTCCCGGATGGCAAAGCGCCGCCCCAACCAGCTGCCACTGGTCGTACGGATTCACTCCCTCCAACCCCCCAAACCCCGCCCACATCACCATCTTCTCTGGACGTCACATGGCCGTTCTCCCACCAGCTGGAGTTCACTGACCAGATGAAC